>PVIH01016107.1:0-46931 GCA_004025045.1 Sigmodon hispidus | reverse complement strand
GATGGAAAAAAAAAAATTCAGAGGGAAAGATGAACACAAAGAAAATATAGGTGTAGCAATCTTATTTGTATGTCTACCCTTGATAAGCCATGCTTATCATTCTTATCCTCTATATAGTTATTGTTAACTCTTCCACATTTTAAATTCTTTTTACTGTGTTTTTTTTTAATAAATACAAAATAAAGGAAAAAAAATAAAATAAAATAAAATAAAATATAAAAAAAAAAAAAATAAAGCTTCAGCACAGTAGCTGTCTTCTTCCTGCCATGGTGATCATAGATTGCACTCCAAAACTATTAGTAATCCCCCATTTAAATGCTTTCTCTTATAACTATTGCCTTGATCATGGTTTCTCCTCAGAACAATAGAGCAGTGACTATCTATGAATAAAGGCTCATCTGTGAAGAAAAAGGCATAATCCCACAGCAGATATCTGACCACTAACACTCAGCTCCATCTTTCATGTGAACACTGAGCATTAGGTCCAATGGTTGCATTGAAGATGTATTGAACAAAACAGACCAAGCACTCTCATTTCTGCTTTTAGTATAATTTTTAAAAAAATTTTTGGTAGTTTTATCTTGACTTACTTCTGCCCTAACTCCTGATCTCAGATTCTAGTTATGATCTTCCTTGTTGTAATCTTGAGGGATTTTATAATGAACTGTCTGGGGATAGGAAGGTTATACAATCCATCATGACCAGGAAGCTCAGGTGCAGGAATATGAGGCTGCTTCTTGCTTAGATCTTCACAGATCTGCAGAGAATGAGGGAAAAGAAAAAGGTGAGAAGAGAGAGCTAAGTGGTTTCAACTTCAATTAATACCGCTAATTCTAATCATGATAAACAAAATTCCCAGGTAAGTTTAAATAAGGCACATTTTTATAAAAATATCTCAAAACTGTAAAAAACAACAATATGCTAGTAAAATTACTGAAGTGGAAGTAAAAAAATTAACTAAGAAAAGCAACAGTAATAAGAAAATTTTAGCCTCATAGCAATTTATTAATAATAACAGAAATATTAATTTCAATAAATTTGCCATTTAAATGTAAGATGTTAATAGTAATGATAGATGTGCATATATGGACAGTCTCTTAATCATCTTAATATTTAGTTGTAAATCTAAAATCATTCTAAATTTTTAAAAACCATATTTTTTATTCTACCTGCATTTTATATTTTTAAATATTTATTTATGGAAATAAGTATTTTCATATAAATATTTAGTCTACATGTATGTCTAGGTGCCAGAAGAGGCCATCAGATCCCATGGATTGTAGTTATAGATTTTTGTGAGCCACAATTTGAGTGCTGGAAGTTGAAAAAAAAGACCTCTGGAAAGAAAATCCATGCTCTTAAACTGTGGGCTCTCTCTCAAGGTCAAGAACCACACTGTTCACACAGACTACACAGGCATCAAGATTTTAAGAATTCATCAAAACACCAAAGGTGTTCTGAGGATACATTAATATGGACATTTTATTTGGAAGACTCTTAGTAATATCCAATAGAATATAGTTTGTTCAATAAAATGTACTTTTCCTAGACAAAAAATTACTAGACCTGTAAGCAGATCTAGAAAACATAAGATGATATAAAATCAGCTTTTAGTAAACTTAAGGTTTCATTGACTACTTATTCAGCTTCCATCAAGTCTTTCAGCAAAGTGTTTCTGTCTGCAAACCCATAGTTAGCCCTTCTGATTTACATGTGTGTAATCTTCTAATATGTTGTAGTCTGGTAACCTAGAAGGACTGGTTGAGTTTTTCTCTTCACTGACACTACCAACAGAGAACAGAAAGTAAGAGGCAATTTCAGATCTACAGAGCAGGGCTGCTCTCTTGATCAGATGCTGGGACACTTTTTAAATATAGCCTCTGATGAGAAATATTTTAGACACTGAGAGAAACATACTGTACTTTTCAAATATTTATTTGTATATTATGCATAAAATAAGCCATGAGCATTTCATATCAGTGTGGCTATATAACTACATAATAAATTCAATAATTGTACCAATGGCCTCACTACTAATTTTTTAAATGTCTATTCTAATGCCACAGCTGTTGTTTTTTTATAAAAGGTTATTTTGTTAAAAGGGATCATTAATTATTCAGAGTAAGACAATCCCAAATACTAAAAACTATTTAGAAGATCTGTGGTTATCTAAACAATGTATACAGTGAGTAACATATTAATAAGATCTACATATTATTTCATAAACAATGTCTTAGAAATATAGTCATAATTATAAAAATTATATTATTAGTAACTTTTAATATCCCTTTGACAACAATAAACATTTAATTTTCCAAGTGAATTACATAATTTATTGTTAATATACAGTTAATATGAGCATAAATGGTTTAGTTATGATATAAGGGAATTAATTTTAAAATAATATAATAAAGCTCCACAGTAAGTTTCTTTAGCTATAATAAAATATCTGAAATAATTAGCTTAGAATCAGTGAAAGAGCCAATAAATATTGACTAAAATCTCATACCAGAAAATGAAAACAGTGGCAATCCTGAGGGATGTAGGCTAGCTGCTTATAGAACTGGGTCACCCTACTGCTCTGGGGAAAACATAAATACAGATAACAGCTGGGAGTGAAACATGTGAAGAATTGCATCTCCAGTTGCATTGAACCTCTAAAAATGTCAGTAAATGACTTAGTTTTTCTTTCATTCAAACATCAAAATGTTTTTTTAATTGTTATATCATTGTCATCACTAAAGAGCGAAATTAGGCTTGTGATCATCAGGTTATTAAAATAATTAATCTTTTCTTTTAAGTATAACCTGTGTTAGTTAAAAAAAATTGACCATTATGTTTAAAATGTATGTTTTTCTACACTGTCTCTGATAAAGATATATTTATAAAATTTAATGAGAATCAATTTTTAAAATATTAGTATATCAATATTTATCTTTATCACAAATTATAAATAAGACATATTAAACTCATAACAAAATTAAAAATAAGTATAAAATACAAAGGAATATATTGGTTAACTTTTTTGTGTTCTAAAAAGTAAAGCTTGCCTGGGGATCTGAGGGCAGGGCTAGTCAGTAGTTTATCATAGAGGCCAGGCTGTGGTGGCGTACACTTTTAATCTCAGCACTTGAAAAGAGGCAATAGGTAGTGATATGACTGGGTAGAGAGAGGAAGTAATGAGCAGAATGGAGGCAGGAGTTCAGGCCCCTTTCCTGTCTGAAAACTCAGTAGAGGTAGGTAAGAAGTCTCTTTAGTGCCTGGCTCCTTTGTCTGTCTGATATGTGAGCTGGTACCCCAATATCTGCCTCTGAGTTTTTATTGTTAAGACCAATTAGAATTTGAGGTACAAATTAAGCATATGATTAAAGATGAGATTATTTATTTTTGGATCAAGAATAATATTGGTGTAGTTATCTGTTTCTGTGAAAGAAAACTGAAAATTAAAATTACCAAATACTCAAGACAGGATTCATTTACATGAGTAAGCTATGGAAAAACCTTTAGGAAAATTCTCAAAGATGACAGTGACTATTTTAGAGAAAGTTTACAATTTAGTGGGTGAGCTGGAGAGGTGGCTCTGTGGTTGAGAAAACTTGCTACTCCTGTAGAACACCAGGGTTGTGATCAGAGCACTTAACTGGATGACTTACAACTTTCTATTACTTCCCTACACATGATCAGATGCCTCTGTGATCATCTGCACACACACACACACACACACACACACACACACACACACACACTATAAATAAATAAATAAATAAATAAATAAATAAATAAATAAAAGCTATAAACACATAATCTCTAACTTTTAGTTGACAAATACAATGTGATATTGAAATAAAAATGGCAAATAGATTATTAACTCTCATGCTGAAATAGTTAACAGTTACCTACAGAAAAAGATTTGTTTGAAGCAATATGATGTTTAAATAGGGAAAGTATTTCGAACTGAATTTAAGATGAGATATCAGGAGTATGTCCTCAGTTGCAGTTTGAAAAATCTGGAATGATAATGCCTTTAAGAACTCAGGATTATCTCTATTAATGTAATACTGGAAAATTAAAATTCCACAGAATATATATTAATTTTGTATAATTTAGCATAGAGGATTCTGGGATTGTAGGAAATATAGCTGAGAAAGGATTCGGGATTTGAATTTGGAAGCCTGCATGTGTGCTGAGAAGAGTGTTGTAGTATTTCGCAGATGAAGAAACCAAAGTCATTTTCCATGCTTAGAGAACATAGACATATGACTTAAACAAAGTGCCCATTAGAATGTTGTGGCAGGTACCTGCTTAAAAAGATTGGGTGTGGATTTAGAACAGTACTGAACATGGGAAAAATTATCTGTATACTTCTTTAGGAAGTAGTTGACAAGTAGTTGGTTTATTAGGAAAATAACATAGAAATTAACATTAAATAATCAGTTTCTTTTGATTAGTAATAAGGGATAACTGTTTTTTGCAATGGGATACATTAGTAAGGAACCTATTTGACAGGAGAGAAACTGTGGGTTTGGGCATTGCAGATGTGGGCATTGCAGATTGGGCATCTTGATCCAAAAATAAATTGCACTTGACAGATGTTTTAGAAACTTGAATTTAAAGGGAGAATTATTCATTTTGGCCCATAGATTCAGTGGTTTTATTGGACTCTTCTGTCTATTCTTGTGGTTTTTATCTGAGACTGGACATGATGTCAAGAAGTATGTGGTATATAAAGTTCATTCATTTCAGAGAAGACAGAATTCAGAATTCTATAACAGAAATGAGCCAGATTGAGAGACCTCTAAAGATAGACCTATGGTGACCTACTTCCCTTAACCAGGAGCCACCTTTCAGGTTCTACCACCCCCATAAAGTCTATCCAAACATGATCTACCGATGTATACATGTTATGAATTGAGAACCCACAGGTTTTCATCTCTTTCTCTAAACTTAACCTCTGAATGCTGATTACATTGGAAACTGAATCTTGTATATGAGCCAGTTGGAGAGAAAGTTGCATCAAAAATTAACAGATTTTATTGTGCACACAAAGCCACAGAGACAAAGCTAACTGTGTGATAGTGTTTGCTGACTTTGTGCCTTTGTTTTATCTTCCTAGGTTGGCGTCTACTGGTTTTTGATGTTATATTCTTGCATGGTAAGAAGATATGTTAAGACTTAAAATTCATACCAGATTCTCCAAATTGCAATTTTTTTATTTTCTTTTTTATTATTAATCATAGCATTTCTTTTATTATAATATATATATTATTTGGTGTTTTTACATCATGCACCTCATCACACTCAGATCTCAGACCTCTCAGAATCATGTCCACTCTTATGATTGCCCCATTTACAAAACTGCCCATTCATGCTGCTCATTTACTTACAGTCTTTTTAAAATAAAAATGATCAGCACCATTAACTGTCCCAGGGCCTTTTTCTCAAACTCACCAGTAAATTCTAAATCAAGTGTTTGAGATTGGTTATAGCACAATCAAATTAACTCTTTAGATATGTTTAATAATATATGTTTGGCTTCTTAGAAGCCAATCTAAGAGACCCTTTTGCATTGGTCTTCCAATATGAGTAATTTTTAAACATGTCTAAGTCCTTACAGAAATTGTTCATAATTCTGGATCATTACAAGTTTTTTTTTTCACAGTAAAATCACTGCTAAGGATGTAATGACAGTTGAGAGATGTGCTTATCTCAAAATTATTCTGCTGAACAAATGATCTCTGTAAGCCAGCCTCAGGCTGATGTCAGCCCTATTCTTGTAAGTAACCATCTGCTGTATGGTCAGCTTCAGGAAAATAATTATCTCTAGGCTAAACAAGTATGTCAGGTATCCCACTCTTGATTTAGACTTCTTAATGATAGAAAAACCTGTATCTACAGAGATGGATTACCACAGGCCATTTCTAAGCCTTATGTTATTTTATGACTTGACAGAGCTAAGAATTATAATTATTTGTAGTCATGGAGATAGAGAAATTGATAGATTTTATTTAAACAATTGGTCAAGTAGCTGTTCAAGCTAGAGCCTTGTATTTAAACTCTTGATTTTACATGCTAGAAATCAATTTCTCATGAAATGCACTCTTTACAAACTATACTTTTTCTTACATAATGGTTGGTATCTTGACAACTAAACTGATGAGTTGAGGTGCACATATTGTTATTATTTACTTGATTTTTCTTTTATCCTTTCTAATCAGGAGAACACAAAGGCATGACAATTTACGGAAAATAGATTTGGGTTTTCATATCACTTGTTTATAAAATCCATTGTAGACTCATTTTTAATTTCACAAGGTGTCCCCAGCCCTGGGAAACAACACTGTTACTTTGGGCCTAAAGCATTTAGTAAGATCAAAATGAGATTTTGCAATCAGAGATGAAGACAGTTATGAAACAATAATTTTTGTACAATGAAAGCCATCAATATTGTAGATATGCAATAATGTGGAAACATTCTGGAGAGATTCAAGTTGAAATTGGAGGGCTGAGGAGCTTGGAAAATTCAGGGCACAGCCACAGTCTCTTTAAACTGAAATGAAAATTGAAAGGAATTACAAAAACAATTTTATTTTTGTGCAACTCTAAAACAGAAACTTCAAAACAGACAAAAAAAATTAAGTGCTAGATATGTTAAAGGAGTAGAAAAAATATGCAGCCATGCAAATATATTCAAATTGTTTAAGCATGACTCATTAAATCTATAAATTTAAAATAATATTATAAATATACAGAAAGGATTCTTAAGGACATAATTTCCATCCAAATAAAGCATACACAATGCATGCACCATTCTAGCTATACAAAGTGGAAGCACATACATATAAAACTAACTAATTTAACTTTAAGAAATGAGAATCCAGGGAAGTTTTCAGGGCCGTGGTGACTGAGGGATAACTTACAGGACTTCCAAAAGTGATGTTGCTGGGCTATGTCTTCAGATGGCAGTGTCTACTTGTGCACTATGAGATAATAATAAAAATTACTGTAGTTAAAATGTTATGCCCTGATGAAAAGTAAATATATTTTTTTCTTTAAAATACTTTCTTCTGAAAAAGATCTAAAGGAAAATCTAAGGTATGTTGAAATGATGCATTTATTAGGATTGTTTTATAGCTTATTATTAAAATAAATTTTAAAACTAAAGGTAAAAAGTGATATGGAAACAGAGGCAAAGAACATAGTGATGCATCTCCAAGCCAGAAAATGGGAGGCCTGTGGTGACTCTCCAGTCCTCAGAAGATACACACTGGGCCATTCCTCCCTCAGAACCTATGAAGGAGAAGCACAGTGAGGGAAAAACTGAAGCACAGCAATAGTACCAGCCCTGATGGCTAACTGGATCTTTTATTTCTGGCTTCTTGAGCTGTGGAAGTATACATATCTTCTTTTCAAGTCACCATATGTATTTGCAAGCCACAAGTTGGTGACTGTGGCCTCTGAAGAGAAAGGGGCTCAGCAAGAAAGATTTTAGGACTAAGGACCATGAAAGAGACCTTCCAAGGAGCAACTGAGGCATAGGAGTTAAGGAGTCACTGTTGCCTCAGTTGCTTTGTTGATCATACCTGTTAAACACACTCAGAACTTCATTTTAACCAGAAAGTGTTCGCTGTCATGCCCATCTTTTATTGTTTATGTTTTTACTCTGTGTTTTGGTCTTGAATTCTCTGTAGCCCGAGCTAGCTTTAAACTCACAGCCATCTAACTGCTTCTGCATGGAGGAGGGAATCTCACCTTTTTTAATGGATCATTACAGAGTCTGTATCTCAGCAAGCTCTTGAGGTTGGTGGCACTGGTTGCTGAAGGGAATGGAGTGGGGCTTGGCTACATGGTTCAATGGGGGGCAGTGATAGTCTGGCTTGCCCTCAGGGATCCTGCTTGTTTACTTGCAGCCAGAGCCATCACTAAAAAGCTCTTAAAGACATATGACTTGTTTAGTTGTCAAGAGAATACAAATTAAACCTATGATTGCTATCATTACATGCTAAATAAAATCATAGAAAGTACAGTTAATGTGTTTGTGTGTGTGTGTGTGTGTGAATCAAAAGAAAATATAATTAAAGGTATTCTATTGGCACTGATTCCTTGAGTAGTTAAGAACAAAGAAAAGGGAAGGGAAATCAAATATGGTATGTTCATGAACTTTTGTTTATACACAGAGCTAAATGGAGAAATGCAACCATTACTAAAGTTAGTTGGCAACACTGGATGGAAAGGACTGATAAGGAGTAGTACTTTCGTTAATATAGACAATTCCTCCCCCCCCCTCAAAAATAAAACAGTTTTGAAAGACCAGAATCATTAAGATGGAATTCTTTAGAGTGACTGACAATTAACTTCATTGGTATTACCTGTTTCTGCTGCTCATGCATCCTAATCTGGTAGGAAGGGGTGATTTATAATACCTAAGGGATTTGGTTGCTTCAGGCAGAAAGTTCCTGGTGGCTCACAAGCTTGACTCTACCAGGTACAGCTATCTTCTTGTCAAACTGATTATAACACATGCTTGGTCCTTGTCAGTTTTATCTTGGTGACATCACAGGAACTGGCAGAGATCAGGTTGCTCTCAGTAGTACACTCTCATGTGCCTGGAAGTGGAACACCGAGTCTTGGTCTCAGAAGGTGCTTTACAGAGACAATACTTGTAGTTTTTGTCTGGAAATATTCTGGCAAAGGCAGTATAGAAGTCATCACAATCTATGCTATATCAGTAGCCATTTTCCTAGGTGATTTTCTTGCAAATGAGGACTGCATTCTTGAATTCCATACTTCCTCTGGTATTGATGACTTGTGAACAGTCATGTTATTGAACATTAACACTGAGATAGCCAAACCAGTGGCTGTTTCCAGAACTGAAAGGGGGACTAGAAAGCCATAATAGAACTTAGCTACCAGAGTTCTTTCAGGGATCAGACCACAAAATAGTCCATCCCACATATTTACCAAAAATAACAGCAATATAAGTTCAATGATGGCAAGAACATAAAACCACTCACACTACTTTGACAAGTTATAAATAATATATGTATTTAATTTATATAAAATATTTCTTTCAGGATAAGCATTTATTTACTATGCAGTCCTCAAACTCCATTCATAAGAAAAATGAGAGAAAGTGCTCATGAAAACAAAGAAAGAACAAAAATAAAAAAAGCAGAACAATAATAGTATTTCAAAACACAATCTGAATGCAATATAAGTTGTATTTTTTTTTTTTGCTCTATAGTTTTTAGAGTCTGTTAAGTGATTGTTAAGCAGCCAAGTAATTTGCTGTTTCTTGATGCTCTGAAGGAATTTCATGAAATTAAAAATTAAGTTTATTTTCATCATAGATAAACAAGTCTATATGAGCCCCTATGTGACATGCTTACTTGATTATTTTGTCTATAAAGCAACCATTATGTTTACTGATGTAGACTTGGAAAAATTTCAGGTATATGCAATATGAATAATCCACATTCATTTCAAAATTGAATTTATTACATTTATAATACATTATACATGTGTGTGGCTTTCAGCAATGGAATGGCTTAAATAAATCCATTAGACCTAATGGAAAACATAATGGAGATATGACAGGAGGAGTTTTATTAAAATAACCAACTTTGATTATTCTATATAATAAAAAGGTCAATGGCAATTTAAAGTTAATTATGTCATGGTCAGTGTTATTGTCTGCCATAGAGTAAAGTCTTTAAGACAAGAAGAATCTGAAAAAAAAATTATATCTAATATAACAATGTAAGATTGAATTGGTAGTCATTGTTTAATTATTTTTTACTTCAATTTCAAATTCTGGAGGGTGAATTAAAGTGAAAACATAATATATAATAAATAAGAATACATTTTAAGTAAAGAAATATTTTAAAAAGATATCTTTGTGAAAATGACTTGTTATTTTCTTGTCTAGAAGCTTTTCAGTTTTTGAGGTCCTGCCTATTACTGTTGATCTTAGTGCCTGTCGTAAAAGTGTTTTATTCAGAAAGTCTTCTGTGCCACTGGGGTCTACAATGTTCCCTATTTCTTTTTTATTAGGTTCAGTGTATCTGTTTTATGTTTAGGTCTTTGATCTGTTTGGCCTTAACTTTTGTGTAGTTTGGGATCTATTTGCAATATTGTATGCTGCCACCCAGTTTGACCAGCACTGTTTGATGATGATGCTGTCATTAATCCAATGTTTATCTGTGGTTTCTCTATCAAAAATCAGGTGTTTATAGATGTGTAGATTTACATCTCAGACTAAATATCATTGATTAACTTGCCCATTTTTGTGCCAACAATATGCTGTTTATATTACACCAGTTCTGTAGTACAGTTTGAAATTTGTGATAGTGATACCTCAAGCAGTTCTTTTATTCTTCACAATTGTCTTAGCTAGTTTAGATCTTTATTTTAGCATGTGAAGCTTAAAATTGTCCTCTGAAGCTCTGGAGTTAAAATATAGATGAGGATTGCATTAAATCAGTATTTTTTTTGGTAGGATGGCCATTTTTACAATATCAGTTCTACCAATCTATGAACATGGAATATCTTTCCATCTCTTTAAGTCTTCTTCAGTCAATTCTACAAAATCCTTGATTTCTTTTTAAATTTCTGTCTTAACACAGTAGTTATTTAGTAAAGAGTTGTTCAGTTTCTATGAGTTTGTACATTTTCTGGTGTTGATATTCATCTTTAACGTGCAGTAGTTTAATAGGATGAATGTGTTATATCTATTTTCTTGCATCTGTTGAGACTTGTTTTATATCCAAGTCTGTAGTCAGTTTTTTGAGACAGTTCCATAAAGTGTTGAGAAAAAGGAATATTTCTTTTAGTTTGGATTAAATATTTTGTAAGTATCTATTGCGTCCATTTGGTTGATAACATAAGTGAGCTCCAGCATTTATTTGTTTAGCTTATATATGGATGACCTACCTGTTAGCATGAGTAGTGTACTGAAGTTTCTCACTATCAGTGTGTGAGGGTAAATATATAATACAAGCTATAGTGGAGTTTCTTTTACAAATTTGGGTGCCTTTGTGTTTGGGACATAGATATTAAGCATTTTAATGTCTGCTTGGTGGATATTTTACTTTGATCTTCCCTATCTTTTTGATATTCTTTTTGTAGTCTATTTTTTTTAAAATGAGTACATTAACTTGTTTATTAGGCCCACTTGTTTAGAATATCTTTTCCAACTTTTTAGTCTGATGTGATGTCTCTCCTTGATATTTAAGTCTGTTTCTTGTATGAAACAGAGAGATAAATCAATTTTTTTTATCCATTCTGTTAGTCTGTTTCTTTTTATTGGGGAATTAACTGTGACTTGATTTTTATAGATACAATTATAATTAATTATTCTTGCTATTATGTTTTTGTTTTTATTTGTTTGTATGTTTCACTTTTTTTTGGCTTTGCTGGTTTTTATTTATTTTCTGCATTTTCTTAGATATAGTTAACCTCTTTAAGTTGGGGTTCACTTCCTAGCACCTTCTGTAGGACTAGATTTATAGATAGGTATTGCTTAAACTTAGTTTTATAATGAGATGTCTTTATTTTAATTTTTTATTTATTATGAATAAAGTCCTATTTTCTATCCGTGTGTGTTCTTGTTCAATCTCCATCCCCCTCCCACCCCTTCCAGTCACTGTCTCTTTTGCACATCATTTTATCTCCTCTTCAGCAAGGGGAGGGTGTCCTAAGGTCCCAGTGTAGCTTATTTCAGCATCCATTCCTGGCAGATCCAGTTTGCTCACCCCAACATCAAGACTGGATCAGGTGTTCCTCTGGAGGAAGTAGGATCAGAGGTGCTGGTCCAAGGTGTTTCATATCGCAAGCTGTTCAGTGTTTGTGGTTTCCAGCTTGGACACACTTTGCGTTTTGTTTTTTTGTTTAGAGTCCACTAATCAGTGAGTACATCCCCTGCTTATCTTTCTGGGTTTAAGATACCTCTGTCTGGAGGATATTCTCCAAATCCATCCATTTGCCTGCAAATTTTAGGATAACATTTTTTTCTTACTGCTGAGTAGTACTCCATTGTATAGATGTACCACAATTTGCTCCATTGCTGCTGAGTAGTACTCCATTGTATAGATGTACCACAATTTGCTAATCCATTCCTCATTTGAGGTGTATCTAGGTTGTTTCCAGGTTCTTGCTATTACAAATAATGCTGCAATGAACATAGTTGAGCTAATGCCTTTGGAGTGTGATTGTGCATCTTTAGGGTATAAGCCCAGTAGTGGTATTGCTGAATCCTTGCGGAAATGGATTCCTAGTTTTCTGAGAAACCTATACTGTATTCCACAATAGCTGAACAAGCTTAACTCCTACCAACAATAGAGGAGTGTTCCCCTTGCTCTGCAGCCTTTCCAGCATAGGCTGTCATCTGTGACTTTTATCTTAGCCAGTCTATCAGATGTAAGGTGGTATCTCAAAGTTGCTTTTTACGATAATTGAAACTTTCATTGGGTATAGTAGTATAGGCTGGCATTTGTTTCTTAGATTCTCTATCTGATCTGGCCTGTCTAGCTTTTGGAGTCTTCTTTGAGAAGTTTGGCAATTATTTTTGTTCCACCTAACCCTAACCCTAGCCCTAACCCTCCATGTTACTTGGGATTTTTCTCTATCCTTATGTGCCAAAGAAGCTTTGTTTATGATGTAGTCTATTTCATGTTTTGTGTACTTTTTGTAATGTTATAGATATCTCCACTTTAGGTTAGGAAATTTTTCTTCTATGAGTTTGTTAAAAATATTTTCTGTACCTTTGGCCTGTGTTTCTCTCTCTATCCTCTATTCTCCATTTTCATTACTCTTAGATTTGGTCTTTGCATCTTGTTCAAGATTTACTCTTCATCTCATATTACTCTTTTTATGGTGTCCAAGACTTTTTGGATGTTTTGTGACAAGGTATTTTTTTTCATTTGTTTAAATTTAATGCTTTCATTGAATAGTGTTTCCATTTCTTTTCTTCAATGTCTGGACATTACTTTTTCATATATTGGGGTATATACCAATACCATTGTTACTACTGCAGGTTTTATGCAAATTTTTTAGCTGTATCTTTATGTTTTTATATATTTCTTAATGAGTTCCATTTGTTTTCTTTTTAAAAACTCTTTTCATATTTATAAAAGCTGTTATAAAGTATTTAAAGTCTTCCTTACTTGTGCTTCAGGATTGTTAGCTTTCAGGGGCAAATGTAGTATGGTTGCTAGTCTCTAGTGAAAACATATTTTCTGTCTGTAATTGATTTTGTGTTTATGCTATGTATGTTGGGTTGGAAAGATTCTATACTAGGTGGTGATATCTGGTCTTCTTTGCTAGGTGGGTTTTATTCCTTAGTTTCTGTTTCTTCTGTGATTTTTAAAAGATTATGATGACTGTGTGTTGCCAAGAGGAAAATCTTCTATTTTCATAGTATGTATGGATAGAAGGGCTTCCAGCTAAAATGTGTTTCATGGTATCAGAGCCTGAGACTTAAGAATAGGGGGGTTGCATGAAGTCAGATTGTATGGAAAGAAGACACTGAGCCAAATATCAAGGGAAGACTGAAATATCAGAGAGAGAAAACACCATAGTCAATTCTCATCCAACTGTCTTGCAACTTCCTCAGCCTCACTCCTGGTCACTTCTGCAGGTCACTTCTGTCTCTGCTGGGTTCCTAAAAGGCCTTATATATCCTTCTGGCCAGCTATATCCCATCCAGTTTAGGATTAAAGGTGTGAATTACTCTATTTCATAGCTAGCCTTGAACTCAGAAACAGAGGAATTTCTGTCTCTGAAGTTATGGAATTAAGGGTGTTGGTTACCACTCCCAGCTTTTCATGTGCTGGGATTAAAAGTGTTTGCTATTGAATCTCAGCTGTTTGTCTTTGTACTCAAGGATCAAGAAATTCCCGAGCTGTCAGCCTAGGATTTGACTGTGTGCTGTCTCTCCAATGTTTCAGGTTTTATTAAATGTGTAATATATCACCACAATGGGGTAGGACTGGTGGTGAAGGAGTTTTATAAAAAGAAATTCAATTGAGTGTTCACCCAGAATTTGCTTAGTTAGTCCCTTGGGAATGGAGTCAGAAAGTAAATAGAAGCCATAGAGGAAGGTTTGCTAAAGAGACAGAGATGAACTAGGAGGATCTGACTTGGAGGAACAGAGGAAGAAGTGTATATCTGCAGTTAGATTACTGGCTTCCCTGGTCATGGTGGTCACTGGGTTCCTACAGAGTGCCTGCTAGTTTTGGGGGACTGTGACAAGGCAGAAGAAGAAAGTTTTGAAGTGGAAGATCTGTGAGATTCACTGGAGATGGTACAAGAGAGAAAGGAGACAGAGCTGGCATGGGACTAGAAGATTAGACATGAACAAATGGACAGAGAGGTGAAGATCTGTAATTAGTTTACCTGCTTACCTGGCAGCAGTGTACTGAGAGTTCACAGTATCTTCTGGTATGGGGAATGGTCTAAAGTAAGCATGACCCAAAGGCTAGATAATATGGGGATGGGGGAGACCTCAGCAAGTATTCTAATGCACTGCTATGGATGAGACCAGGGAATTCCAGGGCTGTGATAAGCCAACCCTCACTATACCTGGGATGGATGGTCTTGACCCTCACATGATACTACAGCAGATAACTGGTCCCAACTCAGAGGAGAACTGTCCAACCTCTGCCCTGATGGTTTAAGGGGAGCAGATCTGCAGACATGAGAACAGAAGAACTGGCTCTGCCTCTTGCAGCAGAATTCCTTGGATGAGCTAGTTGAGACAGGGCTAGAGATCTGCTGGGCAGTGATAATGAGGGAAACCTGAAGGGTTGACAAACACAGCTAACACCCAAGCCCAAAAACAAGGTTTTGTGTTACCTTGGGCTAGCATCCACCTCATTTATGGACTGTTGGAGTCTAAAAAGGGGAGGAACCAACAGATGAAAAACTGCACAATCTCCATGACAGAAGATAATAAGAGGATATCCACAAGGAATCCCAGAGAGATTTCAGTAAAAATAGTGTAGCAGAAGCTGTAGGCCTCAAACCAGACCAATGACTCATAACAATAAACACTTGAAAGTAAAAATAAAAAAACTAATATTAGCACATCACACTACAGCATCCAAGATAAGATTCTTCTTCTTTTTCTTATTTTTTTTATTTTTTATTATTATTATTATGAACAAACAAGTCATACTTTCCACCCTGCATAACCTTATTTAAGGTCCCTTCCTCCTCCCAACACATCAGGTCACTCTCTCTTCTTCACAACTCCCCACTCCCCCTCACCTCCCACCCCCGGGCAGGCAGCAGGTAGTCTCAAGGTCCCACTGTCCCAATATTGCTTAGTTCAGCCTCCACTCTTGGAAGATCCAGTTTTCTCCTCCCACCTCAAGACTGAGTCAGGTGTTCCTCTAGGGGTAGTAGGATCAAAGGAGTAAGTCCAAGATGTTTCTGATCCCAAGCTGTTCAGTGGTTGTGGTTTGCAGCTTGAGCATGCTTGATTTTGTTTGTTTGTTTGTTTGTTTGGAGTCCACTAATGAGTGAGTACATCTCCTGCTTATCTTTCTGGGTTTGTAATACCTCGCTCAGGAAGATAGTCTCCAAATCCATCCATTTGCCTGCAAATTTTAGGTTATCATTTTTTCTTACTGCTGAGTAGTACTTCATTGTGTAGATGTACCACAGTTTGTTAATCCACTCTTCAGTTGAGGGACATCTAGGTTGTTTCCAGGTTCTTGCTATTACAAATAACACTGCTATGAACATTGCTATGAACAATGCCTTTGGAGTGCGACTCTGCATCTTTAGGGTATATGCCCAGAAGTGGTATTGCTGAGTCCTTGGGGAGATTGATTGTCAATTTTCTGAGAAACCGCCATACTGCATTCCAAAGTGGCTGAACAAGCTTACACTCCCACCAACAATGGAGGAGTGTTAACCTTGCTCCCCATCCTCTCCAGCATAGGCTGTCCTCTGTGTCTTTTATCTTAGCCAATCTAACAGGTGTCAGGTGGTATCTCAAAGTTGTTTTGATTTGCATTTCTATGATGGCTGAAGATGATGAGCACTTTTTTAGCCATTAGTAATTCTTCTGCTGAGAATTCTCTTTTTAGTTCTGAACCCCATTTTTTGATTGGGTTATTCAAGGCTTGGGGCTCTAGATTCTTGAGTTCTTTATATATCTTAGAGATCAGTCCTCTATCACTTGTAGGGTTGGTGAAAATCTTTTCCCATTCTGTAGGCTGTCATTTTGTCCTATTGACAGTGTCCTTGGCTTTACAGAATCTTCTCAGCTTCAGGAGATCCCACTTATTGATTGTTGATCTTAGTGTCTGTGCCACTGGTGTTATATTTAGAAAGTGGTCGCCTGTGCCAATTTGTAGAAGTATATTTTCCACTTTCTGTTCTATCAAGTTTAAAGTGACTGGGTTTATGTTGAGGTCTTTGATCCACTTGGATTTGAGTTTTGTGCATGGTGACAGGCTTGAATCTATTTGCATTTTTCTACACACTGCCATCCAGCTATGCCAACACCATTTGTTAAAGATACTATCTTTTTTCCATTAAATATTTTGGTCCTCTTTGTCGAAGACCAGGTGTTCATAGGTTTTTGGGTTAATGCCTGGATCCTCAATTTGATTCCATTGATTTTTTTTTAATTTATTTTGTTTGTGGAGGAGGTTGCATGGGCAGTGGGTAGAAACAAGGGCATAGAAAGATACATGGGATTAGGAAGTATGATGTGAAATCCAGAGAGAATCAATAAATATTGAGGTGAAAAAATGAGTAGTAAGTCAATATGGAGAGACTGACAAAGAGGTGAATGTCTGGTTTTTAACCAACCCATTACTTTGCGCAAGAGTGGACTGTGGCTTCCGAGCATATGCCTGATGGAGTTGGAGGCTGGAACAAAGCAATGAGTCTGGAAAGCCAGTCAGGGTCAGGAGAGGGACTTTCATGAGTCCCACTATAGTTGATGTGGATCTAAGGCTGTTCTAGGTGTTCTGCTGCAGAAGTGTGGATGAGATTGGCTGGACTTGGAAGAATGAAGGAAGAAGTATAATTCTGCAGTTGGCCTACCGGTTTCCTGGGCAGAGTGCTTCTGATAGTTTTTTCTAAGCATATTTTTTTTTCTTTTTGACTTTCTTCTCTATATTTACTCTATATTTACATTCTTGAAATCTTAAAAGCATTCACTTATTTATAGACTTGGTGGCTCATGCCTTTAATACCAGCACTCAAGAGACAGAGGCAGGCGGATTTCTGAGTTTGAGGCCAGCCAGGCCTATAGAGTAAGTTCCAGGACAACCATGGCTACACAAAGAAACTCTGTCTCAAAAAACCCAATAATAATAATGATGATGATAGTAACAATTTTGTGTATATAAAGTTAAGACATGAGCAGTACATCCACACCACTTCTACCTTCATTCACCACAACTTCTTTTGTGTTCTCATTGATATAAAAGACACATAATAATCTTATATATTAAAGAAGTAAACTTCATTTTGAATAACAGTTTTCACAATGGTAGTTTGGGGTAATTAGAATAGAGAGTGTATGAAAGAATCCTCTGAGTCTCACTATACCGCCTTCAGAATTTATGCTGAGCCTGCTTATCTTATCTCAACAGAAGGGTTAGGAAGGGTCTTGGGACCTCACCTGAGTATCTGAGTATCCAACCATCCATCCCATAGTACTCTACTTTAAATTCTTCTTTAACTACTCATGATCTTTCAGAATCCAGAGAAAGTAGGTGAAAGGATGAAGGGAGGGATTTTAACCTGAGTAGCCAGGAGGAAAACATCATTTCTACTGGCACAGATCTCCTAGTATGACGTTTTAAGGTCATCTATACTCCTGCCCATAACCTCCTACCCTTAGCTGTATGAGTAAGTCTAATAAACATATTAGTTCTCAGAAGTGATCTTTGGAATCTTACTTTAGTTTTCAGTTGGGAGCTATGGACTTTGGAATCTTACTTTAGTTTTCATTTGGGACCTTTGAGTCTCTTCCAGAGAATGAATTTTAGCCAAAGATGGTAAGACAATTATAAACTTTTGAAATTCTAGAGAAAATTTTTTTCCCTTCATGCAACCACACAAGGACATTTTCCCTATAAAAAATTAAGAGAATTCAAAATAGATATCCTACATGAAAATACTGTGTAATTTATGGTTTATACCATCACACCAAATATTTCTACCATTTTTGCTGTGGTAGAAACTAGACAGTTTGTTGTGAGAACACAGTGAAGTAAAATATGCACCAAAGTTAAAAGAATGTGGCAGACTTTATTTATGATGGTATATTTAGGGAAGATAGAGCTCCATTTCAAAAAACCAAAATGTGTTGAGCACATTAAAAACTATTGTTGAATTGGCAAATGTTTTCTTCTGTGATTCAGACATCTGTGTTTGACAATTTGTTCTCATTAATTTAGATCTTTTTGGATTTTTTTATTATGAATAAAGTCATATTTTTATTCACGTACCCCCTTGTTCAAACTCCCTTCCCTGTCCCACCCCTCCCAGTCATCTCTTTTCTCCCATCACTTTATCTCCTCCCCAACAAGGGCAGGAGGTCCCAAGGTCCCAAGGTGGCATAGTTCACCAACCACTCCAGGCAGATCTGCTTTTCTTACCCCAACATCAAGACTGGGTCTAGTGTTCCTCTGAAGGGAGTGGGATCCAAGGTGCCCTCCAAGGTGTTTCTGATCCGAAGCTGTACAGTGGTTGTGGTTTGCAGCTTGGACATGCTTAGTGTTGTGTTTAAAGTCCAGTAATGAGTGAGTACATCCCCTGTTTATCTTTCTGGGTTTGTGATACTTCGCTAAAGAGGATATTCTCCAAATCCATCCATTTGCCTGCAAATTTTAGGATATCATTTTTCTTACTGCTGAGTAGTACTCCATTGTGTAGGTGTACCATAGTTTGTTAATCCATTGCTCAGTTGAGGGGCATCTAGGTTGTTTCCAGGTTCTTGCTATTATGAATAATGCAGCTATGAACATAGTTGAGCTAATGCCTTTGGTGTGTAAATGTGCATCTTTAGGGTATAAGCCCAGTAGTGGTATTGCTGGATCCTTGGGGAGATTGATTCACAGTTTTCTGAAAAACTGCCATACTGTATTTCAGAGTGCTTGGAGAAAGGACATATCTTCCTTAAGGATGGATTTCAAATGGATGATATGTAGGTCCTGGAGAGAGATGTTTTCTGAGCTATAAAACATATAAAAGGATGAAAAAAGATTTTTATACATTTTAGAAGAGCAGATAATAAAAGTACAATTTCAAAATTCCTAAAATAAGTAGTATAGGGAAATCAAGATAAAAATAAATCTGCTTAAACTTCACCTCATGATTTTAAATTAGAACTTCATCCTACTCAACACAAATAACCCCTCTCCAATAAATCGAATGCAACATTATTGTTAAAGCAAGTGCAAATAAGAGACAGTTTTACTAATCTTATCCATAGTCTCTCATCCAGACCTCTTCTTTGTAAAAGATCACAGGAGCTTAAAGAAAGAGAATTGTATTATTTGTGGGTGAGGTGACCCTACATATCCCAGATGGGCCTCTCTAGCAGCTGAATGGACTGTTACCATTCTTAACAATGGAAGAGACATATTCAGGAAGAAAAGCATATGAACTCATACTAGTTACTATGGTTACCTATTAGGCTGAGTAGGCTGAGGAGAACTAGGCAATACAAACTCTCTGATGAGGCTATGACCATCCTTGGGTCCTTGTTACACACTAAACCATTTTCTGTGTCATGTAGAAAAGGTATAACTCATAATGGAATAAGATGGAGTCATAAAGAATCACTTAATGGTCATTTCATGTCACTGTAGCTGAGCTTCAGTTTCATTGCAGTGGTCCAAACAGTTCACTGGGTATTTCTGTAATTAATTAAGGTTGACATTAATTTCAGAGAAATTTGAGTAAAGATAGTTTGGGATGGCATGTCCAATATATAAATGGAGGTTTAGTTTTCTGTGCCTGCCTCCCAGTCCCAAATTAAAAAACCAATGCTTATAATAATTTGGCTTTTCCACTTAACATCTTATGGGGCTATTGGTTAAAAAGTTTCTTATTAAATAAATCACAGCAACACATCTTCACAATATATGGAAGGAACTTCCAACAGCAAATAACTTCAGACATAACTACTGTATAAGGCTGATCCCTTTCACTGAACAAAGAGAAATTTTGCAATTAATGGCCAACAAATTTGAATTATGACATTAGTTTTTTTGGTTTCCCATTTTTTTTTACAGATTTTTCACTTTCTGCCATAATTCCTTAAGTATATTTCTATGTTTTATTAATTAAAATTGTTCTTTAACAATTGTATGTGTAAGAGATTATAAGCCATATTGGAGAACTTAGTACTGTTACTTTATAATGTATTCTGATTTTTCCACTCTCGCTTCTGTCCTTCCTACCAACCCTTCCCTCTTCTCTACCTTTTTCTCTCTCTCCCACTTCCATATCTTTTGTTTTGTTTTATGAACCAATGAATTTAACCAAGGCTATCTAAGAGACCATGTGAATGGGACTATCCAGAAGAGGCTAATGGGTTCAACAGTAGGTATACGTATGAAGTTAATGACAATTCTTCCATTGAGAATTTACTAGCAACCAGTAAGAGCCCATGAGCCCCTCTTAAACCCACAACTAACCATTAATAGGTCCAGTTTTGAAGTATTTGTGAATGTAACTGCAGCTGCAGGTTTGCAATGCCTGTGTTTCACACAGAAGTTAACATTTAATAGCTTTTTCACCCTATTAGCTCTTACATTTTTTTCTGCTTCTTTTTTTTCAGGATATTTTCTTTACCCCTTACTTGTGTGACATGAAGAAATAAAGCTAGAATTGAGCTGGAAATATCCTCTCTGGTGGCTGTATTATATAAGCCAGAAAGTGATATGCAGGCTTCTGGAGGAAAAGTCAACCTACCAGGAAAGATAAATCCATTGCTAAAATGTAGCCATAAGTTAATAATGATATAATGAAAATTATCTCTAGGTTGCTTTAAGGATTAATTTCTAGGAATGAATTCATGACTGGAGAAGTTATAAGTTCTGTGGGGGAACACACTAACATTATGTAACTAAATTGAAATGAAATAAAAAAAATCCTTAACATTTGTGGTGGTTTGAATAGAAATGGCCACATGCACTCACTTTTGAATGTTTGGCCCTTAGAGAGTGGCACTATAAGGAGGTGTGGCCTTGTTGGTGGAAGTTTATTACTGTGAGGTCAAGTATTCAGGTCTCAGACGCTTAAGCTAGACAGAGTTTCAAAAATTTTAAATTATTTTAACTTCTGCCTCTTTAGATCAAAATGTAGAACTCTCCCCTATTTCTCTAGAACCATGATTGCCCACATACCACCACGTTTCCCTTTATGATAATAATGGGCTAAATCTCTGAATCTGTGAACCAAACTCAATTAAATGTTTTAGTTCACAGGCATTTTCTTGGTCATGGTGTCTCTTCACAGAATAGAAACCTAAACTAAGAAAACATATATGGTTATACCTATAGAAAAATAATATTCTCAGCATTAATCAGAAAAGCTTGTATTTTCAATGAATACTTATGATTAGAGACCTTTGGAAGATCAAGGTACTACAGATAAGGAAAAGTTAAATAAATAGGATGATTATAGCACCCCCTTTATTCTCAAGGAATATCACACGGAAAAGTGAATCAGGTGGTATCTCAAAGTTGTTTTGATTTGCATTTCTCTGATGGTTGGAGAAGTTGAGCACTTTTTCAAGTGCCTTTCAGTCATTCATAATTCTTCAGCTGAGAATTCCCTTTTTAGTTCTGAACCCCATTTTTTATTGGGTTATTCAAGGTTTTGGGCTCTAGATTCTTGAGTTCTTTATATATCTTAGAGTTCAGTCCTCTATTACTTGTAGGGTTGGTGAAAATGTTTTCCCATTCTGTAGGCTGTCGTTTTGTCCTATTGACAGTGTCCTTGGCTTTACAGAAGATTCTCAGTTTCATGAAGTCCCATGTATTGATTGTTGTTCTTTGCATCTGTGCCACTGGTGTTATATTTAGGAAGTGGTTGCCTGTGCCAATTCGTTGGAGGGTATTTCCCAATTTCTCTTCTATCAAGTTCAGAATGGCTGGGTTTATGTTGAGGTCTTGAACTACTTGGATTTGAGTTTTGTGCAGGGTGACAGGCTTGGTTTTATTTGCATTTTTCTACACACTACCAACCAGCTATGCCAACACCATTTGTTAAAGATACTATCTTTTTTCCATTGAACATTTTGGGCCTCTTTGTTAAGTACTCTAAACAAAAAGCAAAAAGCAAAGCATGTCCAAGCTGCAAACCACATCCACTGAACAGCTTGGGATCTGATACACCTTGGACTGACACCTTGGATCCCACTCCCTCTAAAGGAACACCTGACTCAATCTTGATAGTGGGGGGAGGAAACTGGATCTGCCAGGAGTGGATGCTGAACTAAGCCATATTTGGACATTGGAACATTGGGACCTTGGGACCTTCTGCCCTTGTTGGGGAGGAATGATGGAGAAGAGAATGTAACTGGCAGGGGTGGGAGGGAGAAGTGATCTTTAGCAAGGACATACACGGATAGAAAATGTGACTTTATTCATAATAATAAAAAAGATGCAAAATAAGTGAATCAGAAAGAGTATAATTTCTAAGTCACATCTTCTCTCCCCCACCCAACACAAACATATACACACCTTGTTAATTATGGAGACTCAAACTAATATATCTAGTCCATAAAACCATAGTCTCAACAGTAAGTTTCTAATTTTTTCTCCTACTCAAGGATTAATTGTATAAACTTCAACATAGGACCACACAGATGAACAAAGCAGATCTGATTGAAGAATATGTTGCTACAAAGTTGATATTTTAGAAGTGACATCCACTCTTTAAGAAAATCTTTTTTATACTGTGAGTATTTTTTTCCCATTGAAAAGAAAAATTATAAATAGTGATGAAATACAAAGACAAACTTGAGATATTCCTAATACAAACTCTGACCACTTGATGTTTTGGTCCAGATGACTGTCTGTGATCATGGCTGTTTTGTGTGGAGTTCAAAGCTGAGAACTATATGTTTTCACTGGATTTGAGAAACATACCTCAAATTTTCATAATCTAAAATTTTTCTAGCTGTTGCTGAATATTCTTAGGTGAAAAATATCTTGAATATATCAAAGGTACGTCTAGAAAATATGGAAAATATTAAAACCAAACACTTCATTGTAGTTTTTTAAACTAAGTATTGTTTATATCTTCTCTAAAAGTAATAAAACTTTTTTATGAAAATTTAGAAAATTTTTTTAAATTCATTTCATAATTTCATATGAAAGTCATCATATTTACACATGAGGTTTCTCTCATATTGTTGGTCTAACCCTCACCAGTTTGATAACTCTCAAAACAATTATATTGAATCTATATGGAATCAGTGTCCCCTAGGGGTCCATTCACTGTGCTGTAAGAAAAACCATATACTTTTCTAAATTTGTTCCATTTTCTAAAAACTGTGAGCCAGTGAAATTTAAATTTTTTCCACTTTTTAAAAAATGTTTTTAAATATACCCACCACTGTTTCTCCTCTCTTTCTCCCTTCTTTCAAATTATCCCCCATCATCCCCAACCATATCCTCCCCAACATGGATTTCTTAGAGATGATAAAGACTACCAGAGTGAGTCAATGCAGTCTAGCATAACCAGTCAAGGTATGGTTCAACCAGAGGCTGAACAAGGTATTCCTCTGTATGAAATGGGCTTCAAGAAGCCAGCTCATGCACTAGGAATATATTCTGGTCCCACAAACAGCCCATACCATTCAACTGTTATATACATTCCAAGGTTCTAGTTCAATATCATGCAATTTCCCCAT
This sequence comes from Sigmodon hispidus, assembly GCA_004025045.1. Classification (NCBI taxonomy): domain Eukaryota; kingdom Metazoa; phylum Chordata; class Mammalia; order Rodentia; family Cricetidae; genus Sigmodon; species Sigmodon hispidus. The sequence goes on along the minus strand of PVIH01016107.1, from coordinate 23,035 downwards.
CTGTAGTTCAGAGTCAGTGAGCTCAAAATAGCTTAGTTCAGCTGTCCCTGTGGTCTTCCTTATCATGATCTTTATCCCTTTGCTCATATAATCTTTCATTCAATGCTTTGACTGTACAGGGAACTCAATCCAGTGCATACCTGTGGATCTCTACATCTATTTCCAACATCTATTAGATTAAGTTTCTAATCTAATAGACAGTTAAGGGTGGTCAACAATTTGATTATAGGGAAAGTTTTGTTTAGGCACCCTCTCCACTATTGCATGGAGTCCTAGCTGAGAACACCTTGCAGGTTCTTGGATATTTCCCTAGTACCATGATTCTCTCTAACCCCTCAATGTCTTCTCCTATTGAGCTATCTGTTTATTTATTCTCCTCTGTTGTTCCTCTTACTCAACTATCTAATTCTCTCATGTTCTCTTCCCACCTCCCCTTCCTCTCTCCCTCATATGATCCCAATTTACTCAGGAGATAAAAAAACATTGTTTTGGCAATCATGTTTTGTTTTTTCTGTATGAAGTGGATGAATGTTCTTTCAAGGTCAGTGAAAAATTGTGTTAGGACTTTGATGGAGATTGTTACAAATCTGTAGATTACTTGCGTAAACAATTGCCATTTTTACTATGTTGATCATACTATTATTGCTATTCAAGACCATAAAAGATCTTTCCATTTTCTGATCTCTTCTTCAGTTTCTTTCTTCAATAACTTAAAGTCCTTAAGGATATACAGGTCTTTTTTTTCCTTGGTTGGAATTACTCCAAGATATTAAATGTTATTACAGCTAATGTAAAGAATGATGTTCCTTTGATTTCTTTTCAGTTCTTTATAATTTGTGTAAAGGAGAGCTGTTGACTTTTGCTTTTAGTTAATCTTGCATTCTACCACATTGCTGAAGGTATTTATCGGCTGCAGGAATTCCCTGGTAGAATTTTTGGGGCCACTTATATATACTATCATGACATCTGCAAATAGGAAAAGTTTGACTACTTCCATTCCAATTTGTATCTCCTTCGTCTTTTGTTGTCTTACCACACTAGTTAGAATTCCAATAATGTATTGAATTAGAGTGGACCGTCTTATTCCTCATTTTAGTAGAATTACTTGGAGTTTCTCTCCAGTTAGTTTGATGTTGCTGTCAGCTTGCTGTTCATTGCCTTCATTTTGTTGAGTTATATACCTCATATTCCTGAACTCTTCAAGACCTTTATCATGAGGAGGTGTTGGGTTTTGTCAATTTTTTTTTTTAGCATAGATGATCATGTGGTTCCTTTATTTCAGGTTGTTTATATGTTGAATGACATTAACTAATTTTTATCTGTGGAACCATCCCTGAATCTTTGGGTGAAGCCTACTTGATCATAGTGAATAATTTTTTGATATATTTTTTGATTTGGCTTGCCAGTATTTTATTATTTTTAAATTAATGTTCACAAGGTAGATTGGTTGGTCTGTAATTCTTTTTCTTTGTTATATCTTTGTGTGATTTAGGTTTCAGGGTGGCTGCAGCCTCATAAAAAGAGTTTGCAAATGTTTCTTCAGTTTCTATTGTGTGGAACAATTTGAGGAGTCTTGGTGTTAGTTTTTCTATGTAATTCTGATAGAATTCTGTGATTAAAACATTGAGCTCTGAGATTTTCCTGGTTGGGATACTTTCAATAACTTCTTTTATTTCCTCGGAGGTTATAGGCCAATTTAGGTAATTTATCTGGTTTTGATTTAATTTTTGTAACTGATATTTATCTAGGAAGCTTTGCATTTCTTTTCAGTTTTCCAACTTTTGGGAGTACAGACTTTCAAAGTATATCTGAATTGTTTTCTGAGTTTCCTTTGTCTGTTGTGACGTCCCCTCTTTATTTCTGATTTTGTTAATTGAATACCTTTTCTCTGTCTTTTTGTTAGTTTGGATAAGAATTTGTCTAGCTTGTTGATTATCTCAAAGAATCAACTTTTTGTTTTACTGATTCTTTGTTCTATTTGTTTTAGTGTCATTGATTTCAGACTTGAGTTTTATTATTTCCTGTTCTCTACTTTTTCTGGGTGAGTTTGCTTCTTTTTGTTATAGAGCTTTTAGGTATGCTATTAAGTCAATTGTGTGAAATTTCTCTAAATTCTTTATGTAGACAGTTCTATGAACATTCCTATTAGCACTACTTTCATTGTATCTCATAACATTAGATATGTTGTAAATTTATTTTTATTAAATTCTAGGCAGTCTTTAATTTCTTTCTTTATTTCTTCCTTGACCCAGAGGTTGTAGCGGGAAATCCGAAGCTACACAGAAAAACTGTGCCGGAGTGCTGAGCCAGTCAGAGCATGGTTGACTCGGGGGAAATGACGAAAGAAGGATGTGGCTGAAGACAGAAGCGGACGTGCTTCGCTGGACGAGTGGCATGGGGTAGGAAGGACCATCCGGCTAGGACTGCTCCTGCTCTCTGTGGCGCAGATCATTCCTGTTCTCCAGGGATCCTTCGTGCTCTCCACGGATTGTTCGTGTTCTCCGCAGATTGTTCCTGCTCTCTGCTGTTCGGATCACTCCTGCTCTCTGCTTCTCCGTCCTTCTCCTACCTTTTCTCCTCCTTCCCTGGAACAATCCCTGTTCTGTAAATAACTTTTAAATAATAAAACTTATTTAGCATATATTTCATGGTGGGCTAGTACCGCAATAATTGGCGACCCGACGTGGTACTGACTCCACAGAATCCAGCTGGGTTCCTCAGCCTCAGAGCGAGCGGCTATTTTGGTTTCAGGACTTGCTCCCAGCCACCACATGAATCTGCGCTCTGAAACAAAGACTGCACAAGGAATCCCTTCGGGCACCTTTACTGCTCCTGCTGATTGCAATTGCGACATCTGCTGGCCGTAAGTCCTCATTACATCTGAGTAAGGTAATTTTTTTTTCTTTTCTTTAATAATGTCTGACCAAATAAATGTTCAGAATTTTACCCATTTTTTCACAACGGTGATAGAGGATTATTTTCAGGATTATGCATTTGGAGGCTATCTCAACCCAGGAGTTGTTTTGCTTTTTTGTATGATAATATACTTTATACTTACCTATTTTAAAGGATCCCGGCATAGAGATGAACACATTCCCCATAGGGGGTATGAGGCTAAGATGTGTGACATGGATGAACATATTAAGACAATTAAGAAGCTCATTGCCTCCATAGAGGAGAGGTCTACATTGGTCATAGAGGAATACAGAGCTTATATTGATGAAAAATTTAGGAAAATGGATCAGAAAGTACTAGAACGTATAGAAGTGGGGAATGAGAGAATTTTCCACTCTATAAAATTGTTGGAGAGATCAATTATAGAGGACTTTAAAACACTGGAAAAGACCATTACTACTAGGTTACAAGATCATGAGGGTCATATGGAGATTTTAGAAAAGGATTTTGAGGCAACATCTGCTCAAGACAACCCAGAGCCCCCTCTTAAAAAAGGCTGCAGTAGGGAAGGTGCCCCACCTAGATTGGTTACAATCAGGGGACTACCCCCTACTACTCTAACTCTATTCCCAGTTGTGGCAGAGACCAAAAAATCACAATCACATGGAAGGGCTTCAGACAACGTGGGATATACTTATGAACCTGTTCACATGAAGGATCTAAAAACAATAAAGGAAGCCATAGTGACATATGGCATACAATCATCTTTTGTAAAGCAATACATAAATTCATGGTCAGCACAGTATCGGGTAATTCCTGATGACTGGAAGAATTTGGCAACCACAGTGTTGAATGATAGTCAAAGCTTGCAGTGGAGGAATTGGTTTAGGGAAGAGGCTAAAGCCTTGGAATCTTGAGATCAAACTGGGAATGTTACCATCTCCAAGGACCAAATAGAGCAGTGTCAGATTCAGAAGTTCGGAAACAATTGATACTCTCTTTGGCCTTCGATAATGCTAACATGACATGTAAGAAATTGATCATACCATTAAAGATCAAAGGTGCACCCATAGAAGAATGGATTCAACTTGCAATTAATGTTGAATATCTACACTCTGATGGAGAGAATTGGGTAGGACAAGCCATTGCTAATGTTAAGGTGAGAAATCAAAACATTATTTGTTTCAGTTGTGGTAAGCCAGGCCATATAAAGAGGAATTTTAGGCAAGGCATATATGGGAATTCTCCCAATGCCAGGAGTGACTTAAACAGAAAGCCACTACCTCCTGGACTATGTAGGAGATGTAACAAAGGCAGACATTGGACAAATTAATGTAGATCTATAAGAGGCAGAGATGGCAAGCTTTTAACATCGGGAAACATAACTCAGGGCTTCCCCCAGGAAGTCCCTAAGAGTCAGACCTCCAAGCCAAAAAGGTTCAGTCATATCCAGTCACAGTGGAAGAGCAGTTTCCTCAGGATGAGTAACAAATCCCAATCCTGAAACAGTAGAGCATGTAGCCATAGACAATAGATCGCCTTTACAAGAGAAGTTGATGGTATCCAGTAAACCAATAAAATGCATATTTTGGCAGACCTCCATAAATGAACAAAGACCAAAGTTGACAATAAGGATAGACAATATTTTGATGTAAGGCTTAGTCAACAAGGGAGCCGATGTTTCGATCATAACTCCACAGGCATGTCACCCCAGGTGGCATCTGAAGGAGGTAGATGTTCAATTTTTAAGTATTGGCACATTGTCTCAGGTAAAACAGAGTGTGAGATGTCTTGAATGCATAGGACCAGAAGGACAGAGAGAAAGATTGAAGCCATACATGGTCAACATAGCAGTGAACTTATGGGGTCGTGACCTACTACAACAATGGAACACTCAAATTAAGATCCCTTCAGGCTTAAATATCAACCAAAGACCCAATCATGGCCTTGAAAGCAATACCTCAAGGGGCTATGTAAAACAGTCGCCAGTTATTCAGGTTGCACAACAATGTAGGCTCAAAGCTGAAGGCACCCCAAAGACACTAACAGCCCTGCCTTTGAAATGGTTGACAGACAAACCTATTTGGGTCCAACAATGGCTTTTTACAGAGGAGAAATTGCTAGCCCTAGAACAATTGGTACAGGAGCAGTTACAAGCTCAGCATATTGAAGAATCAACCAGCCCATGGAATTCCCCCGTATTTGTGGTCAAGAAGAAATCTGGGAAATGGAGAATAGTGACAGATTTAAGAGCAATTAATAAGGTAATCCAGGCCATGGGCACCTTACAGTCTGGTATACCTTTACCTTCTTTGCTACCTAAAGGATGGCCTATTGTAGTTATTGATCTGAAGGACTGTTTATTTACCATATCTCTACAAGAACAAGATAAAGAGAAGTTTGCTTTCACTGTACCTACTTTCAATAATGCCCACCCAGTAAAAGGGTACCAATGGAGGGTCCTTCCACAAGGGATATTGAATAGCCCCATCCTATGCCAATATTTTGTCCGACAACCATTAGAAGTGATACACAAACAATTCCCACGATCTATCATTTACCATTATATGGATGATATATTGTTAGCGGACCCAGACATAAACACCTTAGAAAGACTGTTTGGAAGGCAGCTATGCTCACCACTATACCACCAACGCCTGCTTAAAAAGACTGTTTGAAGAAGTGAAGAAGGTGTTGCTGATTGGGGACTTCACATTGCCCCTGAAAAGATACAAAGAGGGGATTCTATCAATTATTTGGGATATAAAATAGGCTTGCAAACAATTAGCCCTCAGAAGGTACAACTTAAGAGGGACAGATTAAGGACACTTAATGATTTTCAGAAACTATTAGGGGTTTCGCCCACATACAACCAGTTATTGGTATTAAAAACTATGAACTGGTTTATTTGTGCAAAACTTTAGATGGAGGTGAGGATCTGAACAGTCCCAGGGAATTCTCTGCTGAAGCTGAGAAAGAATTAGCATTGGTGGAAAAGAGATTACAAGAAGCACATGTTAACCATATAGACCCAGACCTTGACTGCATCCTGGTTATTTTGCCATCTGAATATTCCCCTACAGGAGTCATAATGCAAGGAGAAAATATTATATTAGAATGGATATTTCTGCCACATAGACCAAATAAAAAACTAAAAACATACATTGAAAAGATTTCAGATCTGATATTCAAAGAAAAATTCAAGCTTCGACAATTGACTGGAAAGGATCCGGCAGAAATTGTTGTACCTTTGACCAATGAAGAAATTGTTAACTGAGAAGTCTAATCACTTATATCTAGTTGATATGTCTTTGTTAAGTAAATGTGAAAAGATAAAGATAAAATATTAAAATAACTGTATTCATCAGCCTTTTTCTCACATTTCCATGTACCTTTGACCTTCTCAGTTAACAAAATTTTCTCTGTAAAGTTTCTCTGCTTTTGTACTTTTGGTGAGGAGTGTTCTTATCACTGACTATTATTTTAAAAAGGCATCATATTAAAAATGTGGATAATTGAAGGATTGTGATAACTTAATGATATTCTCAAGTATGATTGAAGGGTTCAATATCAAATTTACTTCTCATTAAATTTTAATTGGAAAATTGTTTTAGGCAATAAAGTTCCTCTTATTACTCAGAAAATAATATGAACTGATTGATTCTACAAAATGAGGGTTTGTAAAATGCTTTCAAAAATTCATTAAAGAAAATATTTTAAACTTTCTGTAAAAAATTAATTTAATAAAAAAGTAACAAAAGTCTGCATATATTAGCAGTAATTTACATAACCTGTGTAACTCAATAGCCCTCAATCACTGTGGATATGATTGATGACCTGGCTGTGTTTCCAAGACAATCACTAAAGTCACCTAAATATTAAATATTTGTATGCAAGTGAAGCTATGAATTCAATAAAATGCATACAGAGGGAAAAGTAACTCACTTTCAAGGGATTCTGACTATAGCATTGTGTTTTCTGAAGTAGCTGAAGAGCAGATGGTGAAGGATAAATTTAAGTCTGCAGAAAAAGCTAGTGCGTCTATCAGGGGAAAGCAGCTACCAGCATGCAGAATGTGTTGCCCTTTTATTTTTAGAGTGAACTATAATGTAATTTCCTGAAATAGCAGTAGGCTATCATAAATATCTGTGTAATTATGGGGTTTTCTCAGTGTGTGACCAAAGAACTCTGAATGATTACTGCAAAAACTAGATAGCTACAAATAATCAAGGGATTCTTGCAGTTTTTGAAGGTCTTCTGCCATTTAAAAGGTGGGAAATGATAGGAAAAAAACAAAATTTAGATTCAAGGATAAAGACAGATGGTACAAAGCCATTGAAAGAGGGGCTGTTTATATACATGAAGACTTTAAAAATTAAAGTATAAAGATCATAAAGTTTAAATTAAAGGAAAAATTGTGTAGTGTTCCACTTTGAAACATACTCAGACAGTCAGAAATCTCTTTTATCACCCACCACTGACTGTTTTAATGATAATTATTTGTATATAGTTTCACTATCTCTCTCATTACTTTATATATCCTTGGTTATTGATAAATGCCTGCATAGTGCAATCAGAATTGTAAGTCATTATCATCCTAAGAGAAATCATGATCTGTTACATTCATTTCCAATATAAGTATGACTTGCAACCAAAAGTGATACTAGAATGGGCCAATCAGCACAGAAGTATTTCCCTTTATTGAATACCCCTATACAATATACAAATGCCCACCAGGGTCCTGAACCCTGAAAATCCCCCCACCCACCAACCTCTACTATTATAAAATCACACACTGCCCAGGTTGGAATTTCTCTGCTCTAATCATTGTGATGGATAGGAGTGAATCCTAAGTCAAGTTTGAATAAAGGCTCTTTGCTTTTGCATATGGATTTGGACTCCTTGATGGTCTCCTTTCACCTGCAGTTTATATTCAGTTTGTGTCTTCTTGGTTTTGTGGTCTCATCTGGTCTTTGGTTCACTTTTAATGTTTCCATCTCTTGTGATTTTTATGTTCTATTTATTGGTTTTGTTTTTTGCTGTCTTTGTCACTGCCTGTCATGGCTACTTGGTGGTTTGGGCTCCAACTTTCCTATCTCTGAGATTTATAGTCACTGGATTTAGTTTAGTAGGGATTCAAATGTCTTCTGAGTATGGATATTAAAATTGTTTGATTATTTTACTTTATTGAAAATCATGGTCTACAGTTGGGTTATGGCTTTCTCTTCTCTAGAACCAAGCAGGCTTATTTAAAAGTTTCTTCTCTGTCCTATGTCATATGATCCTCCTGATTTGTGACAGGAAAAAGAAAGCAAAAAAAAAAAACCACTTTTTAAAATGTACACTCTTGGTTTCATTTAACTACCCAATCTTTTTCCAATACACAAATCTTATGTCAAGATCTTTAAGAGTATTATATTAACATTATGTACCTTAAGATATATAAATTTATTTCAATAAAATGTCTGAAAAGAAACTAATAACACACAGAGTTGATATTAAAAAATCTATTTATAAATCTATAATTTATAGATAAGGAATCATGTGTCATGACAGCAGATTGGCTGATATAAGCATCATATATCTTACCACAATTATAGCTGATGACTGCAAACGTAGAGCTGGAAACTATCTTTACTAAGGTTAGAGATGATAAATGCCATATCACTTCACTGCTATCTTCATTAAGGGTGACCAACCATATGATATAAGCCAACCAAAGAGGCAACAAAAGATTTTCCATATATTTTGGATTAGAATAAATTTTTGTGTGATTATTCTTGTCTTAAAGATAAAATTTATAAAACAAGCTTCATGAAAAGTATTCATAAGTATGTGGGTAAATGTCAGGGCTCTCAATTAGATTCCATTGATTCACAAGTCTGTTTTTACACCAGTACCAGGCTGTTTTATTACTGTAGCTCTATAGTATAGCTTGAAGTCAGGGATGTTCTTTTATTGAGCATAATTGTTTTGGCAATCCTGGGTTTCCTATTATCCTATATGAAGTTGAGTATTGAACTTTCAAGGTCTGTAAAAAATTGTGTTAGAATTTTGAATCAAACACTGAATCTGTAGATTGTTTTTGGTAAAATTGCCATTTTTACTACATTGATCCTACCTATCCAGGAGCATGGGAGGTCTTTCCATTTACTGATATCTTTGTTAATTTCTTTCTTTAGTGACTTAAAGTTTTTGTCAAAGAGCCTGCTACTTCTTTGGATAGACCTACACCAAGATATTTAATGCTATTTGCAGCTATTATAAAGAGTGATGTTTCTTTTATTTCTTTCTAAGCCCATTTATCTATAGTGTAAAAGAGGGCTATTGATTTTTTTTAGTTAATCTTATATCCTGCTACATTGCTGAACGTGTTTATCAGCTGTAGAGTTCCCTGGTAGAATTTTGTGGGTCACTTATATATACAATCATATCATCTGCAAATAGAGATAGTTTCACTTCTTCTTTTCCAATTTTTATCCCCTTAATCTCCTTTTGTTCTCTTATTGCTTTAGCTAAAACATTGAGAACTACATAGAATAGATAAGGGAGACAGGATATCCTTGTCTAGTTCCTGATTTTAGTGGGATTGCTTTGAGTTTTTCTCCACTTAATTTGATGTTGGCTGTTGGCTTGCTGTATATCACCTTTATTATATTTAGGTATTTTCCTTGTAAGAGAGAACCCAACTGGATATCTCTCATCACCCAATAAAATGTCTAGTGCCAGATATTGTTTATATCTATTCAAATTGTTGGTCAAAGTTGTCCCTTGGGAATCCCCAGACTGCCAAGGCTATTACCAGGGCTTCTAATTGCTTTCTAAAAACTGACTGTAAGACCTTATTACTGAAGACAACATCTATATGACTCATTGAACATGGAGTAGTTAAACTCTTACCTACCTAGAACCTTTATTCCTATGGAAAATTCATGATCCTGGAAGGTATTCTGCATGCTATCAAAGGAAAAAGATACAAACTAACCCAATGACAAACCTTCTGATCTGCCACAGTGATCTGCCCACAGAATGTACTGGTGCAATAGTAGAACAAAGCTTGTAGGGATAACCAACTAAGATCTGATTTGATTTAATGACTACTCCATGAAATAGACTCTATCTGTAGCACTGCTTTGATGGCCATGGACTTGAGTAAACAGGCTGGGAATGTAGAGGGAAACTAAACTCTTTGTTAATGATTCTACTCAGAGACCAGTGCCTTGCTCGACTATCAACAGAGGATGTTCCTCCTGCAGCAAATGGGAAGAAGTACAAAGACCAACAGCCAGACAAGTAGAAAGTGAGAGGCCTTGGATTACTCATTTGCAAATGGGTTTTCTTCATGAAAGACCTCCTGTGGAGCCCTGTGGAAGTGGAGTAAGAATAAGAACCTGAAGATATGGAGGATATCAAGGAAACAATGATTTATACCACCTCTGACTAATGCACACTGAACTCAGAGAGACTTGGCAGCAAGTACAGGGTTGCAGGCAGCTTTACAAGATTGGATCTCAGGGTCTATATGAGAAAAGGGTCCATATGCTTCTCATCCCTAAGGCAGAAATTATCTTTAATTGATATTACTTTCAAATAAAACTTAGTATTCTCCAAGAGACTCTCACTAAAGAAGCAAAGTACTCTAAAGTATAGGCACTGTCCCTAGCAGGAAATGACCACCACAAAATAATTTCTAACACCTCTGGAAGTTGATAAATAATTTCATGCCAGGTGTCAGGGCATTTTAATAAACCTTAATTTTTTCATATGTATTATGCTTCCATATTTTTAGTATTATAGAATTCCTGTGTGTCTGAAAGTATGTGTTTCTGTGTCTCTATATGTTTCTTGTGCATTTTGTTTTCTGTCTCATTTTCTTCTGTTGTTTTTCTCTATTATGATTTAATTGTTTTGGTTTTAACTTATCTTACTGTTTTCCCCCTTACATTCTGGTTTTCAAAGGGAGACATAGAAGGTGTGGATCTAGATGGAAAGGAAAATGTGAGAAGACTATAAGTTGGGAGAAGGTAAAGTATAATTAATATATTGCATAAAAATCTTTTCTCAATAAAAGAAAAAATACAAATTAAATTTTATAATGAATTTAAAACCACATATCCATTTATACTATGTACACATATATAAGCATATTGTGTCTATAGTCCTTCCTCTTACATAAAAGAGCCAATGTTTCAATTGGGAATAAATATTTACATGACAACATGTCAAAGTAAGTGTGATAATTTCAAACTTCCTCTATGATTATCAGTTTGAATATCCTTATAAAGGCTTATACCAGGGTGACTCATATCTTTTATTGAGTGCATGCATATGCAATGCAGTTATTATTGTTCTATGGTAATAACTATTTCTTCAGAGAGCAGTGATAATGTAGAGATAATTTGTATACAATTCTAGTTTTGTTCTGTTCCAGTTTGACATTTAGATAAAATCTAAAACTGAATATTGTTGTAGAGTTAGTAGCAAAGTAGGTTTTAAATTTTTAATTTTGACAAAATAACTAAATATACAAAAGACAAAAATATATTTTTCAGCGGTACATTTGAAGATCCTGGAATTTTTTTTCTCATACCTCTTTGCTAATTGGAAAAGTCCTTTTCTATTGACACAGATTAAGGACCATATAAAGTATTACATAACAGGTGCCTGGCCAGCCTTTGTGTACCTAAGTGGGTTTTATACATTACAAAAGAAAATCTGACACAATAAAATGAATGTTGAAGACGCTATGTGATATGTAAAAATTTATGATTTCCTTAAAACAGCTGTTCTATTCTCAGCTTGTCCTGACTGGGAAAAACAAATTTATCAAACCTCTGAGGATATTGCTGCTGTGTCGTTTATTCTTTGATTTTGTTTTAAAATGCATTTCAGAATTTTTCCAATACACATTCACTTTTCTATTTTTCTTTTATTCTTCACGACTGATTCATTTGCTCTTTCAATCAGAGCTTTTATAAACTGATAAAATCTTGCTTAAAATAATTTTGAGTATTTAAATGTTCTTTCCCATGGCTGTAAAAAGTATTTTACTTGTATAAGTTTGTCATAACATAGAAAAATTCAGTTGTATTCTTTATTATAGACAATATTTATGTGACTTAGAACTATACTTTCAGTTTGGCAAGATGCAGTTTAGCAAAGTTCAAAGGTCATGTTCCTTTTGATACTGTAATATCTAAAAAATACTTTCATTTCTTTTTTCTCTTCACTTCTTCTTAACTTTTTGTTGGAGGGTTGAATTATGAAATGACAATGAAAGGCATTAAATATTTTTCTTCAGACTGTTGTCATGGGAGGTGTGGCAATAATATATGGATTGTAGATAGCTCTGATTTAATTTTTCCAGGAATATTTATCAATTGTAAGTGAAAATGTTCAGCTCTGAGAAGAGCCTCAAGTCTCTTTTTCAGCTATATTTTACAGATTTACACACATGTGGTTTCAAGGGAAAAAAAACAACCTAAGTCAGTACCAAACAGTACTGTACCATAACATGTGCCTTCTGAAGCTAGCGCACTATATGATGCACCAAGACAAATGAAGAAATGAAGTAATAAAACTCATTGTCAATGTTTTTAACACTGTGAACATCTAGCAAGTGTATTTTGGAGTATTTTACAGATTCAAAGATATAAAATTGGAAAGTTTTAGCTTGAAAAAAACTATATGAAGGGATGGAAGATCCTGTCTTGACCCTAAAGAAACTATGTATTCAGAGGTGTCATTTGAATAGTTAGTAGTAACCTAGAGCTAGAGAGGTAAAACATGGTAGAAATAATTTTTAAAAATGAAAGAAAGCAACAGTGTTCAGATAACTCACTGCTCTGGTGAGAAGGACAGAGGAGAGTAGAAAGCATGTTCCCAAACAGGCTATTGATTAGCATTACGAGAGAAGCTTTGGAATAGTATCCTTGCCCAAGCCACACAGAGGACAAACTGAATGATGGTTTCTCTGATGAGTCCTTGGGACAGGTCTTTTGAAGTCCACATAAATTATTACATATCACATCCAAAAGTAAAACTAACTTTGAGACCATTTTGAGACTAAATTGACACCAAATTTCATATTACACTGCTTAAGGGAACAAGATGTTGATAATAACCACCTTTGTTGGCAGTGAATAATATTGCTTCTTAACTCACCTCATTTAGTTAAATTTGGATTTTGTTTGTGCAAGTAAATTTTTTTGTTTACATTTTTTGTTTGTGTGTTGTTTGGATACCTGGATTAAAAAAGCTATGATTGACTTCTGGCAATCAGTCACGATATAACTTGTTGCTGTACTGTAAAATCACCAACTACTTGAAGTAAAAGAATTGGATTATATGTTCAGGTTTCACATAATTTAATCATTCCCCCAGGTACTTCTTATTGTCATAGTTAATAAAACCCAGAATAATTTGTCAAGAGAACAATATATTTTCTGCCACTAAATAATTAAGAACTTATATATGTTTTCCATGAAGAGATGATATCCTGCTGCAAAACATAGACTTTTGTCTTATGACAAGGTTAAATCTGAGGTCCAAGAGAGTCCTAGCCATTGTCTTGGTTGTTAAATGGCTGGGTTTGAGTCTTTTAGGTAAAACATGGCCAACACAAACCCAACAGTATGAAGAATACCCTTCGTGTCTTGCACTATCTTGCAGTTAGCAAGATCAGCAATAAACTATGACAGTTGAACATTTACCTTAACTATAAGCACATCATCTTCAGAAGGTGAACAACAGATCTAGTAACAAAACAATAAATGGGTATCTATGGGACAAGTTAATATAAACCTAAACTGGGGAAGCTGGCACTGAGATAAGTAAAGGTCTCTGCAGTAGTCAACTTTAAATTTACAACATATGATATTGATTTCTAGTTAGGAAATACTTTCTTACTTCTCTAGATGGTCTCAACTTTCTTTGCTCAGCAGATATATCTTTAGTTTCATATAATTTCATTTATATGTCATTGTGACTGATGCTTTTGAGGTAATAGTAAAAGACAAATAATTCATTGCCAAGACCAAAAAAAAATTTTACAACATATGATTATATGGGTATCTGTACAGATATTGATTAAATAAAATATACTATTTTTTACTTACATTAAAATAAAGCTCAACAAATTCCCCCAAGTTTGTCAGTATGCCAAAGGAACACTGTAATTATGTGTGTGTTATATACTCTTTCATAAAAAAGAAAGCTTTAATATAATTAATTTTTAATGAAGTCAAAGTATTTTGAATACAAACCAATGGTAGGACTGTTGTATAGCTCAACAATTTTGTCCAAGCATTATTTCCAATTTCTTTTATCTGCCTACAATGATAATTATTTTCTATTTATTATTAATTCTAACTAAAACTCCACAAATCCTTGGTCTTAGAGAAAAGAGGTAAATTTAAATAGAGCTTATAAGATTTATCTATAAAGACAGTTAATTAATTATAATATGAAAACACATGGAATATGTCTACACAAAACATTCATTTATACAGAATCTGTGTGTGTGTGCTGTGTATGTGGTGTGTGTAGTAAGATGCTATGTAGATAGGGATAAGACTACTTAATATCATCTAAGACTTTTTTTTTTTAAAGATAAACTCAACTAAGTAACCCTGACTGGCCTAGAACTCCCTGTTCAGATTAAGTCAGGACCAAACTTCCAGAGATCTTAAGTTAGCTCCTGGGTGCTGATATTAAAGGTGTAGATCACCACTCCTTGGCTGTTGCCTAAGTACAACCAGGAAGAACTGAATACTTTTCAAAAATTGAAATTGATTAGAAGTAAATCTTAGCTTCAGATCCAGTTTGCAGAACACTGGAAATTATTGTTAAGACTTGGAAGACTTTCACAACATATTTGTTACTTAAAATATTATAATCATTCAAAAAAATTAAATCAGTTCAGCTTAACAGATATCTATTGACCATTAAGAAAATACAATATGGAAGTTTCATACCTTCCATGAGAGGAACACCTGACAAATAATTATAAATTCAGTGACACTTACTATTGGAGATATAAAACAAATTAAAATAAACTATAAATAATAAAGCTCACTACTTCATTCTAAAGATTTTTATTTGCATTGAATTTCCCTAAGAAATCAGCATATTAGTGAGTACACAATCTAAGATTTCCTAAATTATAAGAAATAAGGCCAAAAGAAAAAGAAAAAAGAAATAAGGCCTTGCTAATAGCTATCAATTATTTTGTCCCCACAAAAGAATCTTATGAAGCAAATAAAGCTGATTTTTGTACTATTTGATAGGAGAAATAAAAGATAAAAAACATTCTAAAATTTATCAGCATATTGATAAAATTGGATTGGTAGTTAAAAAAGTAAAAAGTGAAGAAAGTTTTTTTGTATTATTGAAGGCTTACATATTAGCTTTTGTTTTATGGAGTATATTTTTCCTAGTTAGTGAATATAAATCTACCAAACTTTTAAATGTATGTGCAGTTAAATCAGTGAGTCATTTCTTCATTCACAGCTTGTGAATACAACTCTGCTTTGAGTAAAAGAATTTTCCATTCAAGCAAATTCTAACTGTATGTCTCCTGTTTTACAGCTGATTCCATCAACTGCTTTTCAAATGAATAAAAATGTGTGTTCCTTATTCATTAGTCATCCAGTTAAAAAGCACTTTTATTTCCTTGCTGAAGCTCCACGCTTTGATTGTAAGATATATGATTCACTCAAAAATATCTGTCTAAATACTCACATTTATTTATTTACAAACATTTTACCTACATCTTAAAATGAATTCCACGATATTTCTAATGATATTTAAAAATTCATTCTGAGAACAGTGGAGGGCTTATAAATTATCCATGTGTTTAAAATGATTTAGAGAATTTTATTTTAAATAATTGATGCCAAAGTGCAATTTTAAGCTTAGTAATCCAGATAATGACCCTTATCCTTTACTTTTATCTCCTTACAGACTACCTGTATGGTGGCATGATTGATTACACAGAGGCATGTGTTCCTGCTCCACTACATAGTTTAAAAATAGTCCTTCTCTTTATACATGGTGAACATACTAAGACCACTGCATGATGCTGTAATCAAATGAGCCACAATATTTAAGGTAATGATGCTTTAGGTCTTAACATATATAATTTTAATATGAAGCAAATACAGAAATAAAATCCCCATGCACTTTGTGTTCTTTCAGAAAGAATATTAATATACCATTTCTTTTATGCATATTTTCTTACATATGTAAAGCTATCCTATGGTACATATTCTGAATGAATTCTGAATGAATTAAAGGGTGCCACAAAGCAGAGAAGAAAGGCTTCTTGCATGGCAATCATTCCATCAAAAGATTTCCTTAGTACTGGATTCCCTAAGTGCTCCTTGATCACAAAATGCTGTCTGATCTGAGCATTCACAGGTTGGTTAGTTCCAAATCCTTATTCTCAACTAACATTCACAAAAGCAACAAATGAGTAATGCTTTAAAATGTGCCAACTCTATGAGTTATATGGGGTATCTGGTCTCAAAGCATCACAATAAAGAAAAAAATTATAACTAGTTTTAATCTATTTAGGGATTCTACTTTTTTACATGATTGCAATTTGTTTATATTAACTAATTTCATAAAATATGTTCAAAATCTAAAGACCTTTCACATTGCTTGATCTTTTAAAAAACTCTCCATCTTCTTAGAGGCATCTTACTGATTATCAGACCTTGATATTCAGCTCTTGAGAACATTTGTTCAAACTATAACAGAGTTGAATCTTCATCATCAGTTGTAATAGTAGTGGCAGTAGTAGTAGTATACTGTATGTGTATTTTCGGTATGGATGTAGGTACATGTTTGCTATGGTGCACATATAGAAGATCAGAGAATGACTACAGATATCTGTCTCTATCTTATATATTGTTAAAATTGGGGTCTTTCTTCTTTACCACTGTATTTGTCAAGCTAGCTAGCCTGTGAGCTTGTGTAGATTATCCTATCTCTGACTCTTGCTCCCCATTGGGGCATAATTGCAGATAAGAGCCATTGTGTCTGGCTTTTATATGGCTTCTTGGAATCTGAACTTAGGTTGTGAGGTCCTCTATGAAAGAAAATTGCCAATGGAAAAAACACACTAATCTATACTTGTCAGAAATTCTATTTTTTAAATGCAAAAACAACTTAATCTTATTTTTATTTATTAGATTATTTGTGACAGGATTTGTTTTACTTCCCAGGCTGTCCTCAAAGCTATGATGCTGTGGGATTATGCTGTTATACTTTGTAAATATTTGACCCTACTACTGGTTTAATAAAATGCCAGTTGGCCAGAAGGCAGACAGGAAGCATGTGCTTGGCTACCAGACTAGAAAAACTCTAGAAAGAGGAAGGAAAATGCTAGATACCTTTTTCTTTATGCTAAGGAGATTTTCTCCTATAATTTTGTTGAAAATATTTTTCATGTCCATGATTTGGGTTTTTCTTCTTTCTCTATTACTATTCTTTTTAGATTTTGTCTTTTGCTAGTGCCTAATATTTCTTGAATGTTTTGTGCCTCAAAGTTTTTGTTATTGTTTTGTTTTTTATTATTTGGTGATTTTACATCATATACCCCATCAAACTCAGTTATCAGTCCTTTCAGTTTCATACCCACTCTTACAACCGCCCCATTTACTAAAAAGCCCATTCATGCCATTCATTTATCTCCTGGAGCATAAATAAACACCCTGTGGCCAACCCCTTAAACAAACAAACAAACAAAAAACCGAGACCTTACTCACCCACATCCCTGCCAGAGGCCATCAATGCAGGAGTGAAGCACTGTGTCATTTAGCTGTGTTCTGGCCTTGAGCTGTTGTATACAATGACAATTTTTTTAAGTCCACTAATGAGTGAGTACATCCCCTGCTTCTTTTTCTGGGTTTGTGATATCTTGCTCAGGAGTATATTCTCCAAATCCATCCATTGCCTCAGAATTTTAGGAAATCTAAATGTTTTTTTTTTTTCCTTTATTTAACATTTTATTTGACTCAGGCAATCAATTCGCTCTTTTCTTCTCTGCCTGGGATTCTCTTTTCCATCTCTTGCATTCTGTTGATGAGGTTGTTTCCCAGGTTTCTTTTCAAGTTTTTAATATTTTATTGTTACCAGATTTCTCTTGGTTTGGATATTCTTTACTGACTCTATTTCCATGTTTCAGGTCCTAAACTGTTGTATTCATTTGCTTCTAATTTTATTTGTGTTCTTCATAGATTTATTTAAGGAATTTACCTCATAACCTCGTTGCAGACCTCTAGCATATTTATAAATAATATTTTAAAGTCCTTGTGATGTGTTTTTGCTATGCTGCATTTTTAGAGTCTACTATAGGAGGATTGCTGGGCTTTGGTAGAGACTGATTATGTGTTTATGGTGGCATCTAGACATATGGATATTCAATGATTTAAATCTTGGTCAAGATATCTGGTTTTGTTGTTTGGTTTTTGTTGGCCTCATTGGTTCCAGGGAGGGAATGGTGAATTGCCTTGTTGTGGTAGGGGATGCTTCTGAAATTCTGCCAGGTTTGGTCACTGGTGATTCTCAGTAAAATGTGTTCTAGGTATTGTTAACTTACACTTAGGAATGAAAATGACCTAGAATCAAGGAGGGATGGTAAAATTGTCCACAGGAGGAATAAAGCAGAGTGTTCCATCAGTAACTGCTTAGAATCCTAGGAAATGGGATAAAATAGCTACACTATGACAGGTAGTCTGATTCAGAGTCATGAAGGAGACTGGGAGATTGAATCTGGAGGAGAGGAGGGATAGTAAAAACCTGAGGTTAGCCTACTGCTTCTGGCCTATTTGCTTCTCTGTCAGCCTTGGCTGGTATGTTTCCAGGGAATGGCTATTAGGGTGATGTTCATTTTGTTGAATAAAAATAAGGTCACTGACATAATTTTTGAGCCAAATTTAAAGCAAGAGTTTTTAAATACTTTCTAGGAACATGAATACTAGCCATGTTCATATTCAAACCCCACACTCACAATATGGCACTAAATTAAGTTATTCAGGGGCTTATAAAAGCAAAAGACACACCTTTATTTACTTCACTCCCTTGTCCAGTAAAAGGCAAGGAATCATCCTTATGTACTTCTTGCCTGCATGCCTTCTACATGTGATTAAGCACATTCTATGCCATTGGGGCAACTAAGCTGATTTATATAAATAACAACAGTCCCTAGAATTCCAGAAAGTTATCTGTCCTTGAGCAAATGGTTCTTAAAAGTCAGAGAAATTTCTGTTTTATATCTCCTAAATAGAATAATTTTAGCATTAGACATAATGTTAGCAATTGCTTTACCCCTTGAGTGATATCCTAGATAAAATCTTTAACTCTGTGGTGGTTACCTATTCATATTGGGATATTATAACCATCAGCCTAATGATACCAAGACAAAAATTTATATATCTCATTAAGCCATTAATGATGCAAGGGCAAACAGTAATTAGCAGAAAGAGAAGTAGCAATGACCTTGTAATGGCTGGTATCAGGGTTACTATCCAGGAGAAACCTGAAAATAAGAATTGGGACCAGAAGCACCAATATAACCACAAGCAATTAATGATCCCACAGAAGCCCCCCAAAAGGAAATACACACAATTTACTACCAAAAATGACAGAAAAAATAATCATTGGTCATTAATATCCCTTAATATCAATGGACTCAATTCACCTATAAACAGACACACCCTAACACATTGGATAAAAAAAAAAGCCATCCTTCTGCCACATATGAGAAACATACATTAACTTCAAAGACAGACACAGGCTCAGAAAAGGACTCTTGAATCAAATGACCCTACAAAACAAGCTGTTGTAGGCATTCTAATATCTAACAAAGCAGACTTTAAACTGAAATCAATAAAAAGAGACTGGCACAGACATTACTTATTCATCTCAGAAAAAAACCTACCAAGACAAAGTATCAATCCTAAATATTTATATCCCTAACAAAAGGGCACCTACATAGGTGAAAGAAATGCTTCTAAAACTTAAACCTCATATCAAACTTCACACACAAATAGTGGGAGACTTAAATACTCCATGTTCACACTTGGATGAGTCATCCAGACAGAAACTCAATAGAGAAATTAGGAATCTAATACAAGTTATAATGCCCCCAAAACCAAAATATATATACCAAACCTTCCAGCAAAACACAAAGGAATACACATATTTCTCATCAACCCATGAAACTTTCTCTAAAATTGACCACATACTAGGTCATAGTGCAAATATCAACAAATACACAAAAGGGGTGGGGATTAACTCCTTTTACCATATCTGACCAACATGATACAAAGTTAGAGTTCAACAATATCAATCATAGAAAGCCTAACAACTCATGGAAAATAAATATCACTCAACAGAACCACCTCTGGGTCAAGGAAGAAGTTAAGAAACAAATAAAAGACTTTCTAGAATTTAATGAAAATGAATCTACAACATACTGAAACTTATAGGACACAATAAAAGCAGTGTCAACAGGAAAATTCAGAGCACTAGATATCTATATGAAAACCAAAGAGAAACCCCACACAAGAGACATAACAACACAGAAGAAATCCCTAGAACAATTAGAAGTAAACTCAGCTAGAAATAGATGGCAGGAAATAATTAAAGTTAGAGCTGAAATTAATACAATTGAAACAAAGAAAACAATACAAAGAATTAATGAATCAAAGAGTTGGTTCTTTGAGAAAGTCAACAAGAAAGATAAACCGTTAAGAAAACTAACCAGAAAGCAGAGAGAGAGTATCCAATTTAATAAAACCAGAAATGAAAAGGGGGACATGACAGCAGACACCCAGGAAATTCAGAGGATTATAAGGTCATATTTTGAAAATTTATACTATAGAAAAATGAAAAACCTAAAAAAAAGGACAGCTTTCTGGACAAGTACCACATACCAAAATTATGTCAAGATCAAGTTAAAGAACTAAACAGGTTATAAATCCAAGGACCCAGCAATACCACTTCTGGGTATTAGCTCCAAAGGTATTAGCTCAACTATGATCATAGCAGCATTATTTGTAATAGCAAGAACCTGGAAACAACCAAGATGTCCCTCTACTGAAGAATGGATTAACAAACTGTGGTACATCTACACAATGGAATAGTACTCAGCAGTAAGAAAAAACGATATCCTAAAATTCACAGGCAAATGGATGGATTTGGAGAATATCCCCCTGAGCGAGGTATCCCAATCTCAGAGAGATAAGCAGGGGATGTACTCACTCACTAGTGGTCTCTAAACAAACAAACAAGAAAAAAAGCCAAACATGCCCAAGAGGCAAACCACAACCACCGAATAGCTTGGGATCAGAAACACCCTGGACTGACCCTTCAAACCCCACTCCAACTATAGGAACACCTGACTCACTCTTGAGGGAGGGGGGAAAGAACTGGATTTGGCCAGAAGTGGAGACTGATCTAAGCATTATTGGGTCACTGTGACCATAGGACTGTCTGCTCCCAGCCCAGGGAGGGGATGGGGAGTTTCAGAGAAGAAAAATGACCAAATGTGTTGGGAGGGGGAAGAGACCTTGAATAAGGATATACAGGGATGGAAAAAAAAATTCAGAGGGAAAGATGAACACAAAGAAAATATATGTGTAGCAATCTTATTTGTATTTCCACCCATGATAAGCAATGCTTAGGATTCTTATCCTCTGTATAGTTATTGTTAACTCTTCCGCATTTTAAATTCTTTTTACTGTTTTTTTTTCCTTGATAAACACAAAATAAAGAAGGAAAAAAAATTAAAAAAAAAATAAAATAAATCCAAAGAAAATTGAAGCTGTTCTTAATGTTCTTAAAAGTCTCACAAGCAAAAAAAAAAAAAAAAAAGCACAAGACCAGAAGTTTTTTTTTCTTTTTTTGTTATTTATTTTGTATTTATCAAGAAAAGCAGTAAAATGAATTTAAAATGCTGAGAAGTTAAAAATAACTATGAAGAAGATAAAAATCATAAGCATGACTTATCAAGGGTGATAATGAAAATAAGAGTGCTACACATATATTTACTTTGTGTTCAGCTTTCCCTCTGAATTTTTTATTCCATCCCTGTTTATCCTTATTCAAGGCCCCTTCCCCCTCCCACCACATCACGCCATTTTTTCTTCTCCTCAACTCCCCATCCCCTCCCTGGGCAGGGAGCAGACAGTCCTAAGGTCCCACTGACCCAATAATGCTTAGATCAGTCTCCACTCCTGGCAAATCCAGTTTTGTCCCCCCTCCCTCAAGAGTGAGTCAGGTGTTCCTTACTTGGAGTGAGATCCAAAGGGTCAGTCCAGGGTGTCTCTGAACCCAAGCTGTTCAGTGGTTGTGGTTTGCCGTTTCGGCATGCTTGGCTTTTTTTCTTGTTTGTTTGTTCAGAGACCATCATTTTTTCTTACTGCTGAGTAGTATTCCATTGTGTAGATGTACCACAGTTTGTTAATCCATTCTTCAGTTGAGGGACATCTAGGTTGTTTCCAGGTTCTTGCTATTACAAATAATGCTGCTATGACCATAGTTGAGCTAATACCTTTGGAGTGTGAATGTGCCTCTTTAGGGTAAACAGTCAGAAGTGGTATTGCTGGGTCCTTAGGGAGATTGATTTTTAATTTTCTGAGGAACCGCCATATTGCATTCCAAAGTGGCTGAACAAGCTTACACTCCCATCAATAATGGAGGAGTGTTCCCCTTGCTCCGCATCCTCTCCAACATAGGCTGTCATCTGTGCCTTTTATCTTAGCCAATCTAACAGGTATCAGGTGGTATCTCAAAGTTGTTTTCATTTGCATTTCTCTGATGGCTAAAGATGATGAGCACTTTTTCAGGTGCCTTTCAGACATTCGTAGTTCCTCTGCTGAGAATTCCCTTTTTAGATCTGTACCCAATTTTTTGATTGGGTTATTCAAGGTGTTGGGCTCTAGATTCTTGAGCTCTTTATATATCTTAGAGATCAGTCCTCTATCACTTGTAGGGTTGGTGAAAATCTTTTCCCATTCTGTAGGCTGGCATTTTGTCCTATTGACAGTGTCCTTGGCTTTGCAGAAGCTTCCTAGCTTCAGGAGATCCCACTTATTGATTGTTGGTCTTAGTGTCTGTGCCACTGGTGTTA
>PVIH01016106.1:0-46932 GCA_004025045.1 Sigmodon hispidus | reverse complement strand
ATATAAATAAATAACTGTTTGGACCCATGCAGGGCACCGTAGAAGTGGGTGGAGAATCAGAGGCAGCCAGGTAGGAAGAAGGGGTGGAGTTTACTAGTCGCCATCTGTCCCCCGAAGAAGAAGCATGTAGGAATTCAGGTGAGCCACGGGCTGCAAGCCACATGGTGGGTAGATTCATGGAAATGGGTTGATTTAAGAAGAAAGAGCTAGCTAGTAATGTGCTTAAGATATGGGCCAAACAGTGTAAAGTATATAAGCATGTGATTCATTTCTTTTTGGGGACAAAAGCCGCGGGCACGCGAACCAGGTTCCAAACCACCGGCGCCACACGTGTGCCAGGTCATAAATCTCCAGACCCAAACAGGCCGGGAAAAACATACTACAACAGTTATAGGTCTGTTTAGGTCTTCAATCGGCTGATGATGCTCACTTCTAAATGAGGAAAAGGGTCATTTGAAACAAGGAACTGGCTAGGCTTTCTTAGAAATTAATGTAAAGAGACTCAGTCTGTATCCAAGTGGACTTCCTAGCTGGGGGTCCTTTATACTGCTACATTCTGTATATTGACTAAGCCTTAAATGATCGCCAAGAGTGAAAACAAAGGCTCTGGAAAAAAGGTCTACAGCCACACATGTATCAAAAATGAGGGCTATTTAAACTGAGGCCCTTCATCACTCTTTCAGGGCCAGAATTGACATGCTGCTACTCTTCTTAAATTATAATGCCCAGCTTAGAAAAATATATATCAATGCATAAACTGCACGGGTTGAGGGATGGGGTATTTTTATCCCATGGCAAGGGTTATTTAAAGTTGTTGAGATAATAAACCCTTCATTCTTATAACAAGAGTGAGATAGTGAAATGCTAATCCTTTCAAGATTTAATAGGTTTATTATTCTAATGAGCTACACCTGTCTGTTTTGAACTGTATAAAATAGTCTATTAATCTTTTGATAGATGTTGAGAATTTTTTGTCACTTGTTTTGGGTATGTGATTAGTGAGTTATAGCTGAAGTTTCTCATTAGAGTTTTCCTTATGGCATAACAGAATATTGAGGCTAGCTCTCTTTGTCATCCTGAATTTATTGAATTCAACTATGGGAATAAAACTTTGTACAGCAGAAATGTGAAGAACAATGATGGGGAGATTAAGTGCTGTGTGGGATCAGGGATGAAGAGAATGAAACAAAAGCAGTATAGTTTCTTTTTTATGCTCACTGTGATTGAGTCTTATTAATTTAACAACCTTAGTAATTCAACAAAAAGAAATCTGAACACCAGATTTCTGCCAGGTATGGTGTTAGTGCCAGGAATGAAGAGCAATTGTGATTTGGTTCTACCTTGGCAAATTTCAGCATGAAGGGTACATTTGGGAGAGCTGAACACAGATTTCTGACTAGAGAAGGGGAAAAGTAAGCACCAAAAATGCTGAATCAGAAGGCTTAGCCTAATGAAGAATTGTCGTGGATGAGCTACAAGAGTGAATAAGGTAATCAGCAATTGTGGTTGCTAGGAGAAGAATAGTCAGATTAGGAATGAATGCAGTCCAGCTACCCATGCTCTGGTAGGTGGCCCCACAACCATGCACACTAGCACCACTTGTTGGTTTATAGCCATGCCCCCACTTGCAAGGACTTGCACTAAATCCTGTGACATAGGTATGTGCCTACCCTTTAAGATATCCAAACATGTGGAAGACTCTCTCTTCTTCCTTTCTTCTCTGTCTCCCTGCTCTGCTCTCTTTCTCTCTTCCCTCTCTCCCCCCTCCATAATAAACCTCTTGAATCATACAAGTTCTTTTCATGCACAAAATACTAATACCACTAAGTAACTCAGTGAGTTTTTTAAAAAAGTGCACTTGAAGCTGGAAGGGAAAAGTGAATATCAGGGGTTTGGGGAAGAAGGAGAAGGTAAAGAATGAGGGTGGAGCTTCTCAAAAACTTTGTGTGTGTGTAAAATTTGCAATATAAATTTTGCAATAGGCTGGGCATGTGGCACATACCTAAAAATCCTAGCACTTGGGTGGTAGAAGCATTAGAATTTTAAGTTAACTTATGATATATGAGATTGTGCATCAGAACAATAACCAATTGTAATAATTTTAAAGCTAGTTCACACCAGTAATATTATCAGTCAGGCAACTGAGGCAGGTGAATCACATATTACAGTGATTTGGACTATAAAGGGAGCTAGATATCCTACTTAACCTTATTTCAAAATATGTAACCCAAACCCTATACCAAAATAATCATCATTAATTAGTATGGAGTTTTAGAAGAACCACTGAACATGATAGAGAGAGAGACAAGGAGGCAGAAATTGATCTAAGGAGTGGTAGAGATTGAAGAGTCTTCAACAGAAAGCAATGATGGTAAGTGGTCATTGTGGCAATAACTTAGATGGTCACAATGCATTCTTACTCAGATGTCAGATAGGGGTAAATGCTAGTAATCAGATCACTTTTTCTTTTTATTCCATCTGGGATTCCAGACATGGAATGAGTCTGTATATAGGGTTTGTCTTCCCTTCTCAGTTTACCCAATCTAGAAACTTCTTATTATGTCCTAGGTGATTCCAGGTCTATGCCAAGTTGACAGCTGATATTACGTATCACGGTATCTTCAGTGAGCAGTAAGAGTTTACACTTGAGGTGGTTTCAGAAGATACAGAATTCAGGGAATGAAAGGTTCCATAAGGATAACGTAGATCAAAGGTGTAAAGGGAAAGGAGAGAGAGCATGCTGCACTCTAATCAAAAGTTTATGATGAAGAAAAATAAAAGTTTGTATCAATTAAAAAATTTGCCAAACCTTGAGGGCATCAGTCTGAGATATTAGTCTTAGGTTTCTCATCATGACCAGGATGCAAGTACAATGTGAACAGGGGGTGTGCCACATAAAGTTTGTCTGGAGAGAGTTGAACATTTTCTACAAGTCTTTTGAACAATAGGAATGTATGAATCAGGAAGCATTCAGGATATGTGTGAATAAGGTTTTTAGCAGGAGCAGGTGAGGGACCATGAGAAGCACCGGTGAAAAGAATTTAAGAGCCAGAACATGCAAAAGAGTGCTGTCCTCTGGAATGACAAGACTGTCTTACTCATACAAAGGCTCACAGCCTCTGTGGTTGCCTACACAGGATCTATACAAGATTAAGACAGCCCAAATTTCATCTTAGACAGCAAGAAATTTCCATAGCCCAGCTCCTAACATAGAAGCTGTCAGCAGTAGATCACTTCTTGAAGCAGGAGTTGGGGGAATCACTCTTCTGTGATATAGCCACCAAGAAGTCACTTCTTCTCTAAGTAATAATTGCAAGCACATATTAGTAGCATTAATTAGACTTTGGGGTTATTTATATACAAAAGAAGAAGAGATAAAATCGGGAACATCCAGAGAAAGTTAAAATGCAAAATGGGAGGTAAGACCATGTTTTACTGTATGTAATTATGAAATTTTCAAATAATAGTTTTTTGTTTGTTTTTTAAGAGCAGGTAAAAGAAACAGAAGAGGTAGCATTGTTGTAAAAGGTTTTCCGGCCCATTTGGGCCGGGGTTTGTACCTGGCATAAGGAGGCTTTTGTCCCCCAAAGAAATTAATCAGTCACTTATATTAACTTCATACTGTTTGGCCCATGTCTTAAGCACATTACTAGCTAGCTCTTTCATCTTAAATCAACCCATATCTATTAATCTGTCTGCCACATGGCCCTGCCCGAGGCTAACCTGGATTCGTTACATGTTTTCTTCTTCGGGGGTCAGATGGTGACTGACTAACTTCACCCTACTTCTACCTGTCTATCCTCTGCTTCTCCACCCAATTTTATGGTGCTCTACATAGGCCAAAACAGCTCCTTTATCTACAGCACACAAAGAACATTCCACCACATAACATCTCTATTTTTCCTATGAACAATGCTTGGTCCAATGGCAAATCAAGTCAAAATCAATCTCTGTGGGAGTCATTTTCTTTTTCTTAGTTTTTGGGAGAAAGTAATGGCATCACCACAGAGAGGGCAAAATCTCACTTGAAGTACCAAAGCAAAGTGGTCTAAGAAGTGAAGAACTCTTCAGAAAAGACAGCTAAGAACCAGATTAGCATGAAGAGAGAGAAAGCAAAGGGTCCCCACCCTGAGGGAAGCATGCTATACTAGGATGTGTCTAAATTTCTTTTCTGCGAAAAAGCCCTCAGGCAAAAGTCAACAAGAGGGGGATGAGTTTATTCTGGCTCACAGTGCAGGATGGTCAAAGTGGCAGGAATTGAAGCCATTGGCCACATCATGTCATAATCTGGAGGCAGAGGGCAATGAACACACACTGATGCTCAGCCTCTTTCTCCACTTAATACCCCCTCCAGAGAATGCTGCCAGTGACAGTAGCTGAGTCTTCCCACTTCAATGAATGTAATCAGAATAATCCTTCACATTCCAGAAGCCTGTCATCCAGGAGATTCCAGATTCTACCAAGTTAATTATCACTAACTGTCACACCAGCTCTTCTGGTGTCTTTGTTTCCTTTCTTCCTTCTGAGTATTTTAGAAATCTTTAAATCTGAAGGTAGATTTCTTCTTTAGGGGACATGGCTTATGTAAAAAGCCTTCACCTGAAAAGGTCTATCTCCTACTATGAGAGAGGACCAAAGCCACTTATTCACAGCTGTGTCTCAGTAAGTGTTCCAGCTGGGTGACAGGATCAAAGAAGGAATTTCTGGATTATAAGCATGACTAAACTGTCTTTGGTAGATTTTCCTATGCTACTTAATCATCTTTCATTCATTAATTTACTAAGGATTTACTGTACAACATTCAAAAAGGAAGAAAATTGTGCCACTGATAAACATCTTCCTAGAGTTACTGAGACTTGAGCTGTGTCTTTTCAGTGACCTAGAACAAATTGAAACATTTAATACATTAGTGTTATCACCTTAAGATTAATGTATCTGGCCAATTTTAGTGTTGTTGTTAAAGTATAGCATATTCTAGATTATAAAGTTTAAGGTAAAGAAATGGCTTGTTGGGTAAAGCCTTGCCACAGAAGCATAAAAAGTTGTGCTTGGATTCTCAGAACCCACGAGAATTCAGAGATTAAGCATCAATATTTAATTACAGTGTTCCCAATGCAAGGTGAATGGGGTATCAGGATAAAGAGGATCCCCAGAAACTCTGTGTACTCCTTGTGTACACAGTGACAAAACAATAAAGAATATTGACTCAAACCATGTAAAAGGCAGACTGGCTTCCAAGATTGTTCTTCCCACATACACTGTGTGTGGCTATATGCATTTCTACATGCATACACACAAAAAAGGCACACATAGAGTACACAAATATCATTATACACATATACATAAAAAAGATATCGTCTAGTTAAGAAACCTACCTATAGTAAGATTGTATTCTGTTCCATTGTAAAGAATTTTTCCATCTGCTGGTTTAATAAAAATCTAATTGGCCAAAAGGCAGACAGGAAGTATGGGCAGGGCTACTAGACTAAGAAAACTATGAGAACATCTCAGAGGAGAACACAGATGCCAGAGAGATGCCACAAAGATGTGACAGAGACTGGATGAGGAGACAGTAGCTGATGCAAATGAAAGCAGCTGAAATACTGCTCAGAGAAAAGATATCAAGCAGCATGGTTGAACAAGACAAGAACTATGAGTTAAGTTATAATGAAGTAGTTAGCAAGTTATGTGCCTGGGTCCCAGGTCAATCAGCATAAAAATAATACCAGCATCTGTGTGATTCTGTGAGACTGCTGGAGTGACAGTCAAATCTCTGGGTAGGCCTGAAAGTTCAGCCCAGAAACTTAATACAACACCTACTAGTTTATGAA
Organism: Sigmodon hispidus; assembly: GCA_004025045.1. NCBI lineage: Eukaryota > Metazoa > Chordata > Mammalia > Rodentia > Cricetidae > Sigmodon > Sigmodon hispidus. The sequence continues at coordinate 41,101 of PVIH01016106.1, read as the reverse complement.
GAATGTACATGATGGACAGCTAATGTCACTATTCTTCACAGAACATTATTACTATGTAGAGCATCAGGTGGTTTATGACAACATTTATTAAGAAGTTTTATTAATCTTTTCCTGAGGGTGGTGGTGGTGAACAACCAAAGTCTGTCCACCCTAGGTAAGGATCTAGTGGCTGACCAAAGTAATGATTCCATTTATTGGAATTACTTTCGTAAGTGTGGAAGATCCCAAAACAGCAGCTTAACCACAAAGTCCTATGCCATTATGGATGATGGCTTCATGGAAGATGCATCACAGACTTCCCCTTCTATTAATTTTCCACTTTCTATATCATCTGCATTTCCCAAGACTGCTGAGGAAGGGCAGGGGAGAGAGTAATGGCTGAACTACTTACCTAGCTCTTTCTAGAGAATATTAACTGCTACACTAATATTTCTATGGATCTAGCTATTAGTTTTTGTTTAGTTCTAGCTAACAGCTATTGTTCACTTAGTTTCCATGGTTACCAGAATGAGGCAATCTCTTCTCCAAAATGGCAATGGTTTATTGTGTCATTCCTAAAGGGAAATAAATTGTAATAAAATCATAGGTAACTCTGATGTTACTTTCTTTTGGTACTCAAGGTGTTACAGTCTAGCTCTGTTTGAGCATCTTCATCTGCCCAGCAGAGGGCCTCTAATCTAGCATCATGGCAATCTAATCATAAAAGTCTACTGTCTTTTGTTTTACAAAATAATTTATCTAGGGCCTGTGAGGTGGCTCAGAGGAGAAATGCACTTGCTGCTGTAAGAAATAAATTGTTTTAGCTGATAACAAAGCATGCTTAGAGCTCATCAAAGAGTCACTGACAAGTAAGAGTTTTTTGGCTGCTCTCCCTTAACCTAAGACTAGCCAAAGCCTGCTTATCTTAGAACTCCTCTAAGAGCCAAACCCACAATTAAAAAAGAGGACAGTCTCAAGGCCCAGAGTATTCATTAGATAAAGGTTTTCCACCTGGAATCAATAGAGTGAGAGACTATTGCTGGAAGATTGCAGAGCTTGAAAACTCTCTGAAGGACCAAGCAATGCAGAAAAGAGCAAAATCTCTTGTAACCAGGGCCTCCAAAATTCACTGCCTGTGTCAGATCAACACAGTAGCCATTTTTCCCCTTCTGTGCTGTGTCTTTTTTTTTTTTCAGTGATACAGTAAAAGCTGATGTTTTCACTAGTCTTTTGAGTGTGATTCTAGTAACAAAGTTTGTTTCCCACACCTCCAACCGTGACAATCTGTGTTCAATCCAAGGATTCCACATGGTGGAAGAAAAGAACTTTTTCTCCCAAGTTGTCCTCTGACCTCAACCTTTGTACTATGGTATGAATGTGTTCTTTTTTTTTTTTTTGTATGTTGTATGTGTGTATGTTTGTGTAGTTACAAATGTGTAATGCGCCTGCCCATGGAGGGGATGGGGATTTGTGGAGAAGAAAGAATGACCTGATGTGGTGGGAGGGGGAAGGGTCTTTGAATAAGGATATACAAGGTTAGAAAATGTGACTTCTTTGTTCATAATAGTAATAATAATAATAAAAGATATTCCACAGAAGTTAAAAAAATGTGTAATGCAAAATAAAAATATGAAACTCGGTACATATTGATAAAATATCCTTGAAAACAGATGTTTTTTATTTATCTCTGACTATATGGCAGAATAGTGAATTATATTACAGTGACATAAATCATGAATCACAACTCATGTTTTTAAAACCTTATTGGTGTTGGATAGATTGGTCAGTGGCTAAAGTGTTTGCCATGCATGTGTGAAGATTTGAGTTAAGATCCCCAAAATATATGCACCTGTAATTCTCATCTTCCTTTGGGTGTATGGGGGACAGAAACAGGAGAAATTCCAGAAGCTCACAGGCTAGCCTGCCATACACTGTACCAAATAGCAAGAGAAGTTGTCTCAAGTAAGGAGAAAAGTGGGGACCAACAGAGGTTGTCCTCTGATCTCCACAGGCTTGTGTCTGCATGCTCACGTGCACATACACAGACACATACCACACACACACACACACACACACACACACACACACACACACACACACACACACACGTGTACTCTTCAGAGCTAAGTTCCCCTTTTAAAGATGATAAGCCCTAAACATAATAAAATGAAAACTGTAGAAAGGGAAAGTGGTCTCAGAGTTTTTCAGAAACTGGCAATGTTTTAGTCCTGTATGGATGCAGGAGAGGAAATGATGTAGATCATTAGCTTTATGCAGTTTGCTAGGAAGAGGTAAAATGTAGTTTCTAATCCTTTAGAAAAATATTTTTCTGTAATGGGATGACTGAAAACAAGGTACATTGATAAGGTTTCTATTTCTAATAACCTCCTAGAGATTAGAGAGAAAACTAAACAGAAAACACATTATCTCTGAGTTTAAATGTGCATGGTTAAAACAGAAGGATGTTGGGGTGGCAGAAAAATAAATTTCTTTTGTGCTGTGCTACTTATCATCAGGAATCAGCTAGAATTCCTCTTTATTTTTATAGGTGAGGTCTGTATCTGCACCTGTGTCATGGAAACTGAGTTTTTAATGGAAAGCTGCAGCTAAAACTTGTTGATTTAGGCATCTGTTCCTCAATCATTCTGCATGGCATAAAGTAATTTGTAGAAAATAGAAGCTTATCTCTTTGTAATTGTCATGATTATGAATGTAAACTGTGTGTAAAGTTTACTTCAAGATTTTTGCCTAGCAGCCTCCTTGGAGTTGAAGCATTTTCCCTAGAAGTAAAGGGGATGCTCCTCAGAATCAGGCTGTAAACATCCTTCACTCTCCAGGGAACATAGAGGTCAAAAGAAGGCATCAGATCATGTGTAACTGAAGAGCAGAATGCTTGTGATCTACCATATTGGTGCTGGGAAATAATTCCAGATTCTCTGCAAGAAACATCTTCAACTCGAAGTTGAAAATCTGTAAGTCAAATTCCAGATCAATTTTTAAAAAGGTTTCTGGGCAGCTTTGGAGAAATCTCAGTACATAGTTCTTACTTCAAAAGCATGAGGACTGGGGTTTGAATCCATAGCACCCACATAAGAGCTGGCTGGCATGAGAGCTGCTATCAGTACATTGTAAGCAAAAGCTGTGGTTTACCTGGTAAATAAGACCAGCTGAATTGTTAAAGTTTGTTTTCAGCAAGAGACTCTGACTTGGTAAATAAAGCGAAGAGCAATCCAAGAAAACACTCAATGTCAGTCTCTGGCCTCCATGAGCATGTGCACACACAGGTACCTATTCCAGCACAAATGTGCACCCATACATGCATATTCACATTCAAACACATGGACAATGGACACACAAATCCATACACAAAGCAAAAAAAGAAAAAAAGAAAGAAAGAAAGAAAGAAAGAAAGAAAGAAAGAAAGAAAGAGAAAGGAGGTCATTTGGTGTTGTATTAAGTTCCTGACCCTAACTTTAGGGCCTAGCCCAGAGATTTGGAACCGCTCTCAGCCCCACTGCCACTTAGAATCAAATAATCATAGAAAGGCTTATGTTAATTTTATGCTGATTGGCCTGGGGCTCAGGCATATAACTTGTTAACTCTTTTATCTTAACTTAACCCATGATTCTTCTCTTGTTCAGCCATGCTCGTTGATCCCTTTTCTCAGAGCAGCATTTCAGCTTCTTTCCTCTGTGTCTGCTGCCATCTCATTATAGTCTCTCTGTGGTACCTCTCTGGCTTGTCTCTGGTGTCTGTGCTCTATTCTTCCTGTTCCAAAAGTTTTTTTAGTCTGGTAGCCCTGCCCACACTTCCTGTCTGCCTTTTTTACCAATCATCATTTTTATTAAAACAGTAGGCAGGATAATTATTTTCAATGAAACAGCCTAATCCCACTACAATTTGGCTCATGAAACTTAAGACTTTTCACATGTGAGTGACTCAGATACTGGCCATGCAGTCTGTTCAGGAAGTCCTGCAAAATACTACTGGTCTTGTTTGCTTGACTTAGGAAATTGATAAATTTCATGTTTTAGAAACCTGTGTGTCTGTATCAATTTAGAATTTGATGTTGCTTTATCAGAGCTATGGAAGCAATATTCTATCTTGCCTCATTATGAATGCTTCCCATTAAAGTTCTAAGTTTGAATTCCTCTTTAACCCAGTAATTAATTAAACACATACTCTTAACATTCAGACATGGGTTTTCCTTGGGGTAGCATTCTATTGCTCTTATCTCCTTTGGTTGAATTTGTGCAGTGAATGTAGCTTCTTTGATTTTTACTTTTGGAATTTGCTAAGATTTCCTTAGTGGATTACCACACAATTGGTTTTATCAAAGCTTTATGTATGTTTGAACAGAAAGTGCATTTCTATTGCAGAAATTTCTACATGTGAATGGTTGCTGAATAAAGCCATTTAAGTTTTATTTTTTAACCATCATCTACTTTTTTCTAGTTTTGCTAACCAATCTTTGATAATGCATATTTTAAACCTACTTTCATATTTTTGGGTGCCAGTTTATCCTGTATTTCCATTATATTTTTACTTATGTGTAATCCTATACCATATACTGAGATTGAGCTGTTATTTTTTATTATATGTGTATGTGTGTTTACAAGTATATAAGTGTGTGGGGGTGTGCATAAGTTTGTGGGGGCCAGAGACTAATCAAGATTGTTATTCCTCAAATGCCATCCACCAAATTAGCTAGACAAGTAGGTTTAAATAGGGCCAGTGGGTCTGAGAAATCCACCTGCTTCTGCCTCGTTAGTGTTGGGTTTACAGTGCACTCTAAGTCTCTTGACATGGATTCTGGAGTATTAACTCAGAACTTCATGCTTGTTAGGTAAGAGCATTACAAACTGAGTCAGTTCCCTTAGCTCACCTACATTTAATTATAGAATATCTAAAAAAGTTTTCCTTAGTTTTCTTTTTATATTCCCACAAGCAGTATACAAGAATCCCAGATTTTTCCAAGTCCTTGTTAATACTTGTTATTTTTTTATGTGTAGTCATCTGTATTATTACTTTTTTGTTGTTGTGATAAAATGCCATGACCAAATTAAGCACAGAGAAGATAAAGGTACATATTTGTTTGTAGCTCAAGAACTATAGAGTTCTTCATGGTGGAGAATGCATGAAGACAGGCAGAGACAACATGACACAGAACCAAAAGCCAGCTGATAACATTTTTATGAACACATAGGAGGCAAGTGGGGCTGGATCATGAAACCTTAAAAGCTGCTCCCAGAGACACACTTCCCCCAACAAGTCCATACTCCCTAAAGATTCCACAAATTCTCCAAACAGCATCATTAACTGGAGACCAAGTGTTAAAATACAAAAACCTATTGGGGAATTTCTGATTCTAAGCACCACAGTGTGTTGCCCCAGGAGATGACAAGTGGTCTTACTGTGGTTAGGTGAGCAGAGTTTCTTGGCTATTTGTACCTTTTTTGTAGAATAATCTATTTAAGACTCTTACTCATTTAAAGCTTGAGTTGTATCTCTTTTGCTTCTGATAAGTATTCTTGTGTATTAATCTACATATTAATATTAAACATGTACCAGATGTTTGATATACAAATATTTTTAGTTTTATAGATTGTGTTTTACTTTCTTAATAACTCTCTTTATTACCCCTAAACTTTTAATTTTGGTATACTCTAGTTATGTTCTTTTCTGATTCTGTAGCTCCTGTTGTTTGTATTGAATCTGCAAATTCAGCCAGACTTAAGGAGACTGAAATATTATTTGCTTATAAGGGTTTCATGAGAATATTCTCCCTTTTTCTGTCTCTCTCAGCACAGACATGGTATGTGTGGATGTCAGTCAGAGGACAACCTCAGGATGATTGGCTCTAGACCTCTATTTCATTCAAAGCAGAATATCTGTTTTGATGCTGTGTGTTATGGGCTAGTTGGCCTATGAGCTTCTTGGTATTTATCTGTCTTTGTGTCCAACTTGAATAAAAGCACAGACATTACAAATGTGTGCAGCCATGCTCAAATTTATGTAACTTCTGGCATTTGAACTTAGATCCTCACACTTTTATAACAAGTTTTCATAACCCCTGAGTTAATTCTTATATTTTTGAGGTGATAAATGGGCCCAATTTTATTTTATATTATTTCATGTGATTACTCAGGAGTTACAAAGCAATCTTCAGAAGAGTCCATTTTCCACTCATTTATTGTTCTAGGGACACTTGCTTAAAACTAAGTGACAGTGGATTTATGCCTTTATAACTAGACTCTCAATTTTGTCCCATCTGCTACATTTATCTCTCTTAATGATTGCGGCATTGTGTGATTCAAATTTGAAAAGGCTAAGGTCTGCCAAATTTCATCTCTAAAAATTAATTAAAACTTAAGTATTTATAATCTGTAGCACGAATATTTTTTAACATTACAAAATATAGAAAATAAATTCTAGCTCAAGTTTTCAAATTTCTGGTATGTAGCATTTTGAAATTTGCTAACAATAAACCTGTAATTCCCTGAAATTTTTAGAAATTGAATAATGATAATTTTAAACACACTTCAAACACTATTTGGACAGATAAATTCATTTTTTATTATGAATAAAGTCATATTTTTATCTGTGTATCCCCTTGTTCAGACTTCCTTCCCCTTCTGCCCCTCCCAGGCACTCTCTCTTCTTCCTATCACTTTATCTCATGCCCAGTAAGGGCAGGAGGTCCTAAAGTCCTAAGGTGGCTTAGTTCAGCATATACTTCAGGCAGATCTGCTTTCCTCACCCCAAAATCAAGACTGAATTAGGTGTTCCTCTGGAGGAAATGGGCTCTAGGAAGTTGGTCCAAGGTGTTTCAGATCCCAAGCTGTTCAGTGGTTGTGGTTTGCATGAAAATGCTTTGCTTTTGTTTTTTTTAAAGTCCACCAAACAATGAGTATATCCCCTGCTTATCTTTCTGGATTTGTGATACCTTGCTCCATTTGCCTGTAGATTTTAGGATATCATTATTTTCTTACTGCTGAATAGTACTCCATTGTGTATATGTACCACAGTTTGTTAATCCATTCTTGAGTTAAGGGACATCTATGTTGTTTTCAGGTCCTTGCTTTTACTAATAATGCTGCTATAAACATAGTTGAGATAATGCCTTTGGAGTGTGAATGTGAGTCTTCAAGGTATATGCCCAAAAGTGGTATGGCTGGATACTTTGGGAGATTGATTCCCAGTTTTCTGAGAAACTGTCATACTGCATTCCAGAGTGGCTGAACAAGCTTACACTCCCACCAACAATGGAGGAGTGTTCCCCTTGCTCCACACCTTCCCCAGCATAGGCTGTCATCTGTGTCCTTTTTCATAACCAATATGACAGGTGTCAGGTAGTATCTCAAAGTTGTTTTGATTTACATTTCTCTGATGGCTAAAGAAGCTGAACACTTTTTTAAGTGCCTTTCAGCTATTTGTAATTCTTCTGCTGAGAATCCCCGTTTTAGTTCTGAACCTCATTTTCTGATTGGGTTATTCAAGGTTTGGGGTTCTAGTTTCATGAGTTCTCTATATATTTTAGCGATCAGTCCTCTATCTCTTGTAGGACTGGTGAAAATCTTTTCCCATTCTGTAGGCTGCTGTTTTGTCCTATTGACAGTGTCCTTGGCTTTACAGAAGCATCTCAGTTTCAGGAGCTTCCAATTATTGATTATTGTTCTTAGTGTCTGTGCCATTGGTGTTATATTTAGGAAGCCAATTCATTGGAGGGTATTTTCCCCACTTTCTTTTCTATCAAGTTCAGAGTTTATAAGTTTATCTTGAGGTCTTTAACCCACTTGGATTTGAGTTTTGTGCAAGGTGACAGACTTAGATATATTTGCTTTTTCTAAGAAAGACATTGTTTAATAGCTGCAAATAGCTATTGCCTGAATTATAGTCCACAACTATGGTCCACATCCCTAAAAAATCTGACTCTCTCTCCTCTAAAAGTCACCACTTTTCCTCAGGTAGGTATGTGGATTTCTAAGCCCTGCTGCTATCCATGACAGGAATGATCCTGATTAAGTCTCAGATTGGTCACTATAGCTACTGTGAATTCATGGGTGCAATGGCCAGGTCTTATTCAGTAAATCCTATTTCGCAGCAGTCCTCCATGACTACTGGTTTTTACTATACTACCGCCTTCCTTTCTGGAAAGTTCTCTGAGCCTTGGATGTGTATAGATGTGTATGAGATACACCAATTTAGGACTGAATATTAAGAAGTATTCCTAAAAGAGAGTTTGTGGCTTTGAAATGTTACAGTGTAGAAAGGTCAGGCAGAATGTGGATGAGTGTGGCTATGAACCAAATTAGAAGGCTTTTGCTCCGTTTACTTGAGAAATAATAGCAGTATATTTCCTGGCATTTGGGTCAATGAGGGAATAATAATAGAAAAGTGTTTTGAAGAAGCAAGAAGTATCAGTAGCACTAACACTTGATTTATTTTTAGAAAGGTATATTGTTTTGCATATGACAACATCTTGTGTTCATTCATCGCTTTGACTTTATTGAAATTGAATTCATTCACTTTTAATCAGGTCTCATAAAAGACTTTCAACTTTCAAAAGACTCAGTTCAGAATTGCTTCCACATGAGTCAGCTTTAGATTTGACAGTACATGAAGGGAGGGGAAGTTCAATTTGTCCCTATCTAACTACAGTATGCTTTTTGAGGCAAGAGGGTAGCCAACAGGTTAAAAGTTCTTTCCCTAGACCTGGGGAGATGGCTTAGAGGGCAAGGCTGCTTGCTAGATAGCCATGAGTTCCTGAGTTTGAATTCATTGAACTCATATAAAGCTGGAAATCGTTCTGTGCACATCTTTAACCCAGGGCTATGGAAATCAGAGGCAGGATGTTCTCAGGGCTTTCTGGCTACCCAGCCTAGGCCCAGGTTGTGGGGAGATTCTATTTTAAGGAAATAAGATAGTGGTGGACCAAGACACCTGATGTCCTCATCTGGCCTTCATGTGCACAGGGACATGAGAACACACATGTGCATGTATTCTTCTTTGCAAGACCCCCACACACACACCCCCATACACACACACAGAGGTTTCCTTTTAAGATAAACTGATAGTTTTAAAATTCAGTTTATTAGCATTTTATTATTTATCAATTTCAACCAAAGACTAGAAATTTTAAGAACTTAGAAGCTAAAATAGATCACTTTTCAACTCTACTCTTCCCTTTATTTCTGATTCTGATATTGTTTTCAAAAAGGACTTTTCCTTCTCTCTAATGAGATATATTTTTAGAACACATTTCTATTATGTTGCTATTTTTATTATCAATTTATCAACATCTATTACTATATAAAAGACACATTTGTAATAAAATTTCATAAAAAGATACAGCCTTGAGGATATCTTAAAGGGAGAAAAATGATAAACACAGTTTCAAATTTAACAATAGTTATAGTTAGTTTGTTCCTATGAAGGCATATTAAATAATGAAAATAGCTGTTTTGTTTGTCTCCTTTCTCTAGAATACATGGAACATAAAAATAAAATCTAAGGCAACTCAAGCCAGTTTAGGCTCAGCTACAGATGAAGAAAGCACATTAGATCACAGCTAATGCCCACAAAACACTATGACTACCAATGTTTACTGCTAAGCATCCCTTCTACAGTCAAAACAGAAAATTGTCTTTGTGTGTGTTTTAAATCACTTTATTCATCCATCATCTTTCAATGAGATAAAAATGCTATTGCTTAAAATCTAATAATGAGTGAGTACATACCATGCTTATCCTTCTGGGTTTGAGAGACTTCACTGAGGAGGATATTCTCCAAATCCATCCGTTTGTTAGCATTTTAGTATATCATTTTTCTTACTGCTGAGTAGTACTTTATTGTGTAGATGTACAACAGTATGTTAATCCATTCCTCAGTTGAGGGGCATCTAGGTTTTTTCTAGGTTCTTGCTACTATGAAAAATGCTGCTATGAACATAGTTGAGCTAATACATTGGTGCGACAAATGTGAATCTTTAGGGAATATGCCCAATAGTGGTATTGTTGCATCCTTGGGGAAAGTGATTCCCAATTTTTTATCAAATTTCCATACTGCATTCCAAAGTAGTTGAACCAGCATATACTACCACCAACAATGGAGTGTTTCCATTGCTTTGTATTTTCTCCAGCATAGGCTATCATCTGTGTTTTTGATCTTAGTCATTCTGAAAGCTGTCACTTTTTTATAAATCGCCTTAAGTATAATTAGGTATTTTTTCTATATTCCTGATCTCGCCAGGACTTTTATTATAAAGGAATTCTGGATTTTGTCAAAGGCTTATTCAGTATCTAAGGAGATGATCATGTGGTTTCTTATTCTTCAATTTGTTTATATGATGAATGACATTATCAGTTTTTTGTATATTGAACCATCCCAGCATTTTTGGGATGAAGCCTACTTGATCATTGTTGATGACTTTTTTATAAGTTGTTGTATTTAGTTGGCTGAAATTTTGATGAGAATTTTTACTTCAATGTTTATGAGACAAATTAGTCTGTAATTTTTTTTTATTTATTGTGTCTTTGAATGTCTTGTGTGTGTATCAGTATTATTATGGCCTCATAAAAAGAGTATGGCAATATTCCTTCAGTTTCTACTGTGTGAAACAGTTTGAGGAGTATTGGTAGTAATTCTTCTTTGAATGTCTGATAGAATTCTGCACTGAAACCATGTGGACCAGGGCTTTTTTTACTTGGGAGGCTATTAATGACAGCTTCAATTTCCTTTATGGTTGTAGGTCTGTTTCAGTATTTAATCTGATCTTGATTTAATTTTGGTAAATGGTACCTGTCGAAAAGGCTGTCTATTTATTTCTTCTGGGTTTTTCATTTTTGTGTTGTATAGTCTTTCAAAGTATGACCTGATAATTCTCTGGATTTCTTGGGGGTCTCTTGTTATGTCCTCCTTTTCATTTCTGATTGTGTTAATTTGGTTTCTCTCTCTCTCTCTCTCTCTCTCTCTCACTCTCTCTCTCTCTCTCTCTCTCTCTCCACACACACACACTCTCTGCTTTTTGGTTAGCTTGAATAAGGATTTATCTATTTTTTTTTTACTTTCTGAGAGAACCATTTTTTTGATTCATTAATTTTTTTATTGTTCTTTATGTTTCAATTTTGTTGAATTCAACCCTAAATTTGATTATTTTCTGCCATCTACTTCTTGTAGGTGAGATTGCTTCTAATTGTTCTCAGGCTTTCAGCTGTGCTGTTAGTTCTCACGTGAAATTTCTCTAGTTTTTTTATATAGGCTATGAATTTTCCTCTTCAGACTGCTTTCATTGTATCCCATAAGTTTGGGTATGTTGTGGATTCATTTTCATTAAATTCTAGGAAGTCTTTGATTTCGCTCTTACTTTTATCCTTCACCCAAAGGTGATTCAGTAGAGTGGCATTTAATTTCCATGAGTATACATGCTTTCTGTAATTTTGGATGATGTTGAACTCTAACTTTAGGCCCTGGTGGTCTTATATGGTACAAGGACTTATTCACATTTTTTTTTTTATCCGTTGACATTTGCTTTATGACCTAGTATGAGGTCAATTTTAGAGAAAGTTCCATGGGGTGCTGAGAAATATGTTTATTCCTTTTTGTTTGAGTGGAAGTTTAGGTATGTATCTATTAACTCCATTTGGGTCATAACTTCTGTTAGACCCCTTATTTCTCTATTGAGTTTCTGTCTAGTTGACCTATCCATGAGTGAAAGTGGAGTACTGAATTTTCCCATTATCAGTGAGTCAGGTTTGATATGAGGTTTAACCTTTAGTTGTATTTCTTTTACATATGTAGGTGCCACTGTGTTAGGGGCATAGATATTAAGAATTGAGATTTCATCTTAGTAAACTTTTCTGAGATGAATAAGTAGTGTCAATCCTGGTCTTTTTTTAATTGATTTTAGTTTAAAGTCTATTTTTTAGATATTAGAATACTTATACCAGCTTGTTTCTTATGGCCATTTAATTGGAAAATCTTTGCCCAACCCTTTACTCTGAGCCTGTGTCTGTCTTTGAAGTTGACATTTGTTTCTTGTATGAAGCAGAAGGATGGTTTCTGTTTTTGTATCCATTGTGCTAGAGTGTGCCTTTTTATAGGTTAATTGAGTCCATTGATATTAGGAAATATTAATAACCAATGCTCAATATTTCCTGTTATTTTTGGTTGTAGCTTGTATTTGGGGGGGTTCTGTTAAATTTTCAATTGATTGTGTTTACTTAGGTGTTTCTGGTTTTCTTAAGTTTGAGTTTGCCCTCTAGGTCTTTTTGCAGAGCCAGATTTGTGGATAGGTATTGTTTAAATCTGGTTATGGCGTGAAATATTGTATTTACTCTATTTATGTTGATTGATAGTTTTCTGGGTAGAGTAGTCTAGGTTGTCATTCATGCACTTTTAGTGTCTGTTTAATATCTGACCAGGACCATCTTGCTTTCATTGTTCCCATTGAATAGTCAGGTATTTTTCTGATGGGCCTGCCTTTATAGTTGATTTAACCTTTTTTCTTTGCAGCTCTTAGTAATTTTGCCTCTTCTGTAGTTTTAGAGGCTTGATTATTATATGGCAAGCAAACTTTTTTGTGTAGGTTTCCTGTATCTTTATAGGTATTTCATTCTTTAGGTAGGGGAAGTTTTCTTCAATGATTTTGTTGAATATATTTCCTGTGTCTTTGAGCTGGTGTTCTTTTTCTTCTTCGACTCCAATTATTCTCAGGTTTGACTTTTTCATGATATCCTAGATTTCTTGGAGAATTTGTTTTATGACTATTTTAGTTTTAGTATTTTCTTTAACTGATGTATCTATTTCCACTATTGTGTCTTCTGCTCCAGGAATTCTCTCTTCCATGTCTTGGATTCTGTTGGTTATGCTTGACTCTGTGGTTCCAGGTATTTTCTTCAAGTTTTGTTTTTCCAGCTTTGTCTCAGTTTGTGCCTTTTTATTGCTTCTATTTCAATTTTTATTTCTTGAAATCTTTTTTTCACCTGTTTGTTTTCTTTTTCTTGGTTTTCTTTATTTTCTTTCAGGGATTTGTTCATCTCTTGCAAGTTTTTGTTTATTTTTTTTCTTTTTCTTTCAGGGATTTTTTTATCCTTTTTGAAGCCTTCTGTTAATTTCATAAAGCTGTATTTAAGGTCATTTCCTTCTTTCTTTTCTTCATTGTTATCTTCAGGTCTTGAAGTTATAGAACCACTTGCTTCTTCTAATCTGTCTTGTTAATCTTTGTATTATTTTATGTATTCTTGTGCTGGTGTCTGCCCATTGTTTCCTCAGTTCACTCTTGTATTTCTTGGTTGGCTCTTAGTCACTTGTTGGTCTGGGTGCTCTTAATTAGTTGTGTGTTCAGAGGGTAGGCTTCTCTGTGCTACGAAGCCAACTGTAGCCTGTGCAGGCTTGGATCCATTGAAGCTGCGCTCCATTTCTGAGCCTCTGACCTCCCAGCTGTTGTTCCCAGAGGTTTGGCTTCCCCACACTGCTGTGGTGCTATGGTGCCAACTGTCGTCTTAGCAGGCTGTGTCCCACTGAACCTTTGCCCCATCTCCTGGCCTGGGTTCAAGGAAGCCTTCTTTTAATGGAACTCAACATGGCATTTCCATTTTTAGCTCAGTGAAAAATGAGATTTTTTTCCCCCTGAACTCTGTTGTGCTAGCTGGAGCTCTTCAGAATGCTAAGTGAGTTCTCAGTGGGCCATTGGACCTCTGACCTATTTTTTTTCCATTTGTGATTGGACCCAAGCATCTCTTTCATAGACCATACTGTATACCATACTAATTTTCTCTCTTCTTTATAAGCTTCTAATATATCTGCTCAATGACAATCTTTACTTAAATATGTGAATCTCAATTTAGGAGATGGAAATACCTAAAATCAGGTTCTGCAATACATTAGAGGCAACTTTCATATTAATGTATGTATATGTTTGTGCATATACAGTGTGTACATGGTTGTGTCTGTGTGTGTGAGTGTAGAAGCCTGAGAAAAATCTTGGATGTTGTTTCCCAGGCACTGACCTCCTTGTTTTAACAAAGTCCCTCACCAGCCTGTAACTCATCAAGTAAGTTAGGGTGGCTTGACATTAAGTATTAAGCTCCAGGGATCTTTCTGTCTCTACTTTCCTAGGTTGAGATTAAAATCATGTGTCACCATCACTAGACTTTTCACTTGGGCTCCAGAGAATCTGGCTCAAATCCAAAAGCCTGCAAGACAAGCATTTTATTCACTCAACTGTCATCTTAGTCCTTAGTCAACTTTCAAGGAGGCATTACAATTTTCAACAAAGTAATAACTATTGAGTCAATAAAGTATTATATTTCAAGCCAAATGAATGAATTCTCCATGGTATCAGAACTGGGTGAACATATTCTCCTTTCCTCAGGCCAGACTGACTGAATAAGTGTTCTGTGTTCTCAGTACCGACCAAATGAATGCTCCATGTTCTCAAGATTGAATAAATGGTGATCCATGGTGCAGGACTCATTGGCATGACTGCTTCCTGGCCTCAGAATAAAATGAATGAATGCTCCATGGTCTCAAGCCTGAATTAATAAGTTTCATATGGTCTGAGGTTTGAATGAAGGAATGCTCTATAACCTCAGGACTTAATGAATGCTCTATGATCTCAGGATTGACTAAAATGCTGTATGGCCCTAAGATTGACTGAATGCACCATGGCCTTTGGACCAAATGAATGTGTGAATGTTCCATGGTCTTATGACTGACTTAATGAATACTCTATGGCCTCAGGACTGACTGAGTGAATACTCCATGAAATCAGAACTGACTGAACCAATGCCACATGGCCTCAGGGTTGGGTATTTGAGAACTTCTAACAGGACAGACACTTCAGACTACAAATGGTGCTCCAAAGTGGTACATGTACATCCACACTAAGTGAACTGAAAAGAGCCAGTATCAATATTACAAACATCTGGGTACCTCTTGAAACATTTGAATTACTATATACCTTTAAGAAGCCTGGTGTCACTTAAGATCTGTAATGTTCATTATTCTCCAAATTGTTATCTCTCTTTGTTGATGAGAAGTCAGAATTCAGAAAAATTTAGAACTTGTCTAACACTACACAGCTAATAATTGAGTAGAAATATGTATTTTTAACTTTTATTATGAGCAGTTTTAAACTGCACCTCTCACTCTTCCACACTAATCACCGACATCAGGTATTCTTTTATCCATCATTCCCCATTCTTTCTGGGGGCAGGGAAATATTTTAAGCAAATCCAAGATGCCATGTAGATATTGGATTTATTTCTGTATGTGTCTGTCATTTGTCTGAACTTCTGTAAAGCACAAGCTGAAGAGTTTTTTTAAAACAATGAGCAAAGTGAATGGCATTCTGCAGAGAAAGTAGCTTGTACTTACCTAATTCAGGTTTTTTCTTTTTTACTAATATCTAAAAGTAGGCTATAGTCAGTGTGTGACTTATTTAACCATTTTACATTTAATAATGTCTTCTTTCTCTCTCTCTTTTTTAATCTCCCTTCCTTTTATAACAGTTATTAGTCCAGTGCTCATGGTTGTCTCTTCTATATATTTCCCCAATTTCTGAAGTCAGATCATTCTTTCTGTTTCATTTTGTTTGACAAGTTCCTTTAATCCTCCAGATTTTTTATCAATCAGCAGTTTAATATAGTGGCATTCAGATGTACATGTCTTTGTGTGTGGTATGCATCTGAATGTATGTATGCTTGAGTGCACATGTGTGTTGGCCAGAGGTCTCTTAGTATCTTCTGTTACTTTTCTCAAGGTTATGATACTTTTGAGAAGGGATGTCTTACTGAACCTGATGCTTGCTGATTTTCAGCTAGGCTTATGGCCAACAAGCCTCCATAATTATCATGCTTTTTCCTCTCTATAGGGTTACAAGATCATGCGTGTTCATTTCTTTCTTTTTTATATGTGTATTGTAGAATCAAACTTAGGAACTCACATTTTGGAAACCCTTAGAAAAGTAGTAGGAATACAGGAGATTTCTGAAGAGGAAGCTCAGTGGTTAAGAACACTTTTTGATCTTGCAGTAAAACAGGTTCTATTTGCAGGACATAACATAAATGGAATCTCTCAACAGTCTATAACTCAGTTCAGGTAGCTTCAAAACTTCTTTTGGTTGTAACAAGTACCAGGCACATACATACACATTTGTACATACATAAAATAAAAATACACATTTTCAAAATGAGAAAATTTTAAAATAAAGTGTTTATATGTATGAATGTATATATTTAGGTGACTTTATATGTTTGAAAACCAGAGAGCAATCTTGGGAAATATTTATCAGATGCAGACCTGGTATTATGTAGACAGGGATCTCTCACAAAATCCAAGGATGGATAGTGATTCCAAAGTATTTGTTAATCTCTGCCTCCTAAACACATGGGCTACTGCCCTTAGCCTTTCACATGGGTTCCTGAAATCTAGTTTTTTCATATTTTCATTATGAATAAAGTCATATTTTGTATCCATGAATCCCCTTGTTCAAGCCTCCTTCCCCCTCCTATCCCTCTCAGTCACTCTCTCTTATCCCCATCTCTTTTTTGACTACTCAGCAAAGACAGTTGGTCCCAATGTCCCAAGGTAGCTTATTTCAGCATCCACTCCAGGCAAATCTGCTTTCCTCATCCCAAAATCGAGACTGGGTCAGGTGTTCCTCTGTAGGAAATGGGCTCCAAGGTGCTGGTCCAAGGTGTTTCAGATCTAGATTTTATAAGTACATGGTAAACACTTGTCCAACTGAGTAGTTGATAGTATTTTTTTTTGTTGGTGTTATTTTGTTACTAAGCTCAGATGTTATCAACAATTTGAGCTGTGCTTGACAAAGTCTCTGTGACATTTGCTGTGTCTTCTAAGGAAATGATAATCACTGTCCAGTCAATTATTTCATCAAATGTCAACTACACATTTTTGTATTTCCTGACATAGTCACTATGTCATTATGGTACTTCCATCTATTTCATGAGTTTATGTGTCAAGACAATTAGGCAGTTCTGGATCCTGTATAATCCACCAGAAACTTAGGTGGCTACCAAGTAACTAACAGGCACCATTGCCATTGGCACAAGGCATAATTTTATCATGCTACTTTCAACAGTAGGACGTTAAACTTCTGAATTAATTATTTCTGGAACATCCTGTTTAATACATTTTAGTATATTTGAGCACAGGTTACTGACACTTTGGAAGAGCAAAGCATTGTTTTGAACTGATTCTCACATTTTACCTCCTGAGTTTTATAATCAGACATCATTAAATAGAACCAAGGATTATGTTGGTCCCCAAGGTCCTCTGGAATTCAAGTTCCTGAATATGGCTGAAGATAGTTATAAATTTGTCTCAGTACAAAATTATAAATTTACTTTCAATACTCTTAGACTTTCTTTGCAATTTCATTTGTGACTTGATTTTGGACTTAATTGAGATTGAACATTTTAGATGACAACATGCTGTTTCAGTGTCAAAGGTTGAACACACCTGAGTCTAAACTTGAGTG
This sequence comes from Sigmodon hispidus, assembly GCA_004025045.1. Taxonomy (NCBI): domain Eukaryota; kingdom Metazoa; phylum Chordata; class Mammalia; order Rodentia; family Cricetidae; genus Sigmodon; species Sigmodon hispidus. The sequence goes on along the minus strand of PVIH01016106.1, from coordinate 23,619 downwards.
CTCATGTGATGAGAATGTGTGTGTGTGTTTGTGTGCTGTTTGCATACATGTATGTACATATATGTATGTTTATGCAGAAGGGGTCAGAGACTGATGTCTGATATCATCCTCCATTTTTTTCTGCTTTGTTTACTTAGGAAAGGTCTCTCAGTTGAGTCCAAAGCTCACTGTTTTAGTCAGTCTAGCTAAAATTATGCTCTGGGAAATTTCCTGTTTATGTTTCCTGCAGATTCTGGGATTGCACATGGGCTACTGCATCCATCTCACATTTTACATGGCTGTTGGGAATGTTAACTTCCTGAGCCCTCTGTCTAGATCTAGTCTACACCTTTAAATTTCTACTTAACTAGAGAGTTTAAAATGCTACCGGAATGAAATCAGGGTCTAAATGACTTAACTCTTCTCAATGGTTGTGGTTAAGAAGCCAAGGTTCTCAGCCTTTTTCTTCTGTTGTTAAAAAAGAAAAGGCAGGAACTACTAGGGGTCATACAGTGCCACTTTGCAATTATTTTCTTTTGAGATCTGGTTAACAATTGTAGCCATCACATATTTTCAACACTCAGGAGATTGGTAGTTAGGTATAATGAAAGTGTGTCGTCTGAGTACTGTCTTAATTACTGTTCTAATGCTGAGGAGATATTATTTTCAAGGTAAATTACAGAAGGAAACATGTAACTTGAGCTTGCTCACAGTTTTAGAGGGTTTGACCATGATCATTGTTGTGGGAAGCATGACAGCAGGCAGGCAGGCAGGCAGGCACAACACTCAAGCAGTAGCTGAGAGCTGACATCTTATCTCTTATCAAAAAGATAAAATCAGAAAAAGAGAGACTAGACCTGACTTGGGCTTTGAAATCTCAAAGCCCACTCCCAGTGGCACAGGTCCCTCAAGAAGGCCATATATATGCTAACAAAATCACACAAATTCTAACAAGGCCACATCTCCCACATCTTCTTCATCCAATGACTGGGAACCAGACATTCAAACAAAGGAGCCATCCTCATTCAAATCACAAGTACTCTATTATTCATTCCTTCTTTCCCCTCCCATGCTCCTGGATTCAAGGGCTGGAGGAATCTGAGCCTGCATGCCATGACACCCCATCCAACTTGCTCTCTGAAGCAATCAGCATCTTGAAAAGAATAGAGAATTATGTGAGTAAATACAGTACTTTCTCTCCAGTCTCAAGAGAGTTGCTATTGTTGGTATCAGTGAAGAATTGTAAATTGAATGTGACTCAATGCTTCTTACAAGATGGGTCAGGCACTGCAGCTGGAACTAAACATGTTTCTATGTGTTCATGTGAATACGTGAAAACAATTTGCTTATCCCTGAGCTTTTGAAACATAAACAATTTTTAAAAATATTTCAGGAGGTGCTGATATAATCTCTGGAGGCTCTCTGACCTGGTTTTTGTATTTTTGGCAGCTCTATGATGTTGGGGACATGGTGCAAGATTACTCTCAAACTTTGAGAGAGATGAAATCTTCCCTAACCCTTCAGATCTTCTACACTTATAATATTATACTATTATGTGAAAGGTTAGAGGTAGAGTATCTTAACAAAGAGAGAAGCCAGATATTTTCAATACAGTATACTAAACCCCTTACTCACCTCTACCAGGAAATGTGAAGGGAAGAAATGATTTCTGCACATGTGCTTTATAGAAGAAAAGAGGGGTGTACCAATGGAACCCTACATGCAGAGAGTAGGGCAGAAGATTAGGTATGTCAAAGACAGAGAGTAAGGAAGTGTTGTTTTTAGTCAAGTTCACACAAAAGGGATATCTAAGGCTCCTCTTTGTACTCATCATCATCCCAGCTTAATAGCTGTTTGAAGATGAAACAGTATAAGTGTTTTGGAAAAACCCCTTTTATAGAGTCCACATCAGCAACAGTCTCTGGATTGGTTGTAGTTGGCATAAACACAGGGCATACCTGCTATTACCTCCTATGCTACATGGATTTGGGGCAGAGATGCTATACAAATGACCCAGACAGGACCACTGCAATAGTCATTGCTACTGGCTAGTGTATACTTTAAATGTGGCCCATGGTCTTACCTAATAGCTTTGTGTTTATCTGGGGGACAGAGTACTAAATTTTCACTACAGGTGCTGTGTAGATGGCAGGTGACATCTGGAATCAGCATTAGAAAGGGCAGGTATTTAAGAAAGTCATTCCACCAGTCCCACACAGAGAATGCAGGTGCCAGGATCTGGACTGACTCCACAGACCAATGCCTTTTGAAATCCAGATTTTTTTTCAGAAATTCTGTAGCGGGAAATCCGAATCTACACAGAAAAACTGCACCTGAGTGCTGAGACGGTCGGAGCGTGGTTGATTCGGGGGAAACTATGAAAGAAGGATGCATCAGACGATGGAAGTGGACACGTGTCACTGGACAAGTGGTGTGGGATAGGAAGGACCATCCGGCTGGGACTGCTCCTGCTCTCTGCAGCACAGATCATTCGTGCTCTCCACGGATAGTTTGTGCTCTCCATAGATCATTCTCGCTCTCCACTGTTGGGATCACTCCTGCTCTCCACTTCTCTGTCCTTCTCATACCTTTTCTCCTCCTCCCCTGGAACAATCCCTGTTCTGTAAGTAACTTTTAAATAATAAAACTTATTTAGCATATATTTCACAGTGGGTTAGTACCGAGATAATTGGCTGCCTGATGTGGTGCTGAACCACGGAACCCGGCTGGGATCCTCAGCCTCGGAGCGAGCGGCTATTTTGTTTTTGGGACTTGCTCCCAGCCACACGCGGATCTGTGCTCAGAAACAAAGGCTGTACAAGGAATCCCTTAGGGCACCTTTACTGCTGCTGCTGATCACAATTGCGACATCTGCTGGGCGTAAGTCTTCATTACATCTGAGTAAGGTAATTTTTTTTCTTTTCTTACAAAATGTCTGACCAAATAAATGTTCAGAATTTTACCAATTTTTCCACAATAGTGATAGAGGATTATTTTCAGGATTATGCATTTGGAGGCTATCTCAACCCAGGAGTTGTTTTGCATTTTTGTGTGACAATATATTTTATACCTACCTATTTTAAAGGATCCCAGCATAGAGATGAACACATTCTCCATAGGGGGTATGAGGCTAAGATCTGTGACATGGATGAACATATTAAGACAGTTAAGAAGCTCATTGCCTCCATAGAGGAGAGGTCTACATTGGTCAGAGAGGACTACAGAGCTTATATTGATGAAAAATTTAGGAAAATGGATGAGAAAGTACTAGAACATGTAGATGTGGGGAATGAGAGAATTTTCCACTCTATAAAATGGTTGGAGAGATCATTTATAGAGGACTTTAAAACACTGGAAAAGACCATTACTGCTAGGTTACAAGATCATGAGGGGCGTATGGAGATTTTAGAAAAGGATTTTGAGGCAACATCTGCTAAAGACAACCGAGAGCCCCCTCTTAAAAGATGCTGCAGTAGGAAAGGTGCCCCACCTAGAGTGGTTACAATGAGGGGACTACCCCCTACTACTCCAACTCTATTCCCAGTTGTGGCAGAGACCAAAAAATCATGATCACGTGGAAGGGCTTCAGACAATGTGGGATATACTTATGAACCTATCCACATGAAGGATCTAAAAACAATAAAGGAAGCCATACTGACATATGGCGTACAATTGTCTTTTGTGAATCAATACATAAATTCATGGTCAACAGAGTATTGGGTAATTCCTGATGACTGGAAGAATTTGGCAACTTTCAATTTTTAGGTATTGGGACATTGTCTCAGGTAAAATGGAGTGTGAGATGGCTTGAATGCATTGGAGCAGAAGGACAGAGAGGAAGATTGAAGTCATACATGGCTAACATAGCAGTGAACTTATGGGGTCATGACCTACTACAACAATGGAACACTCAAATTAAGATCCTTCCAGGCTTAGATATCAACCAAAGACCCAATCATGGCCTTGAAAGCAATACCTCAAGAGGCTATGAAAAACAGCTGCCGGTTATTCAGGTTGCACAACAACAGTCTCAAAGCTGCAGGCACCCCAAAGACACTAACAGCCCTGCCTTTGAAATGGTTGACAGACAAACCTATTTGGGTCCAACAATGGCCTTTGACAGAGGAGAAATTGCTAGCCGTAGAACAAATGGTACAGGAGCAGTTACAATCTCAGCACATTGAAGAATCAACCTGTCCATGGAATTACCCCATATTTGTGGTCAAGAAGAAATCTGGGAAATGGAGAATGGTGACAGATTTAAGAGCAATTAGCAAGGTGATCCAGCCCATGGGAACCTTACAGTCTGGTATACCTTTACCTTCTTTGCTACCTAAAGAATGGCCTATTGTAGTTATTGATCTGAAGGACTGTTTTATTACCATACCTTTATAAGAACAAGATAAAGAGAAGTTTGCTTTCACTATACCAGCTCTCAATATTGCACACCCAGTAAAAAGGTACCAATGGAGGGTCCTTCCACAAAGGATGTTGAATAGCCACACCCTTTGCCAATATTTTGTCTGACAACCATTAGAAGTGATACACAAACAATTCCCACAATCTATCATTTACCATTATATGGATGATATATTGTTAGCAGACCCAGACATAAACACCTTTGAAAGACTGTTTGAAGAAGTGAAGAAGGTGTTGCCTGATTGAGGACTTGACATTGCCCATGAAAAGATACAAAGAGGGGAATTCTATGAATTATTGGGGATATAAAATTGGCTTGCAAACAATTAGACCTCAGAATGTACTACTTAATGGAGACAGATTAAGGACACTTAATGATTTTCAGAAACTATTCGGGGATATTGCCAACATATGACCAGTTATTGGTATTAAAAACTATGATCTGGTTCATTTGTTCAAAACCTTAGATAGAGATAAGAATCTGAACATTCCCAGGGAATTCTCTGCGGAAGCTGAGAAAGAATTAGCATTGGTGGAAAAGAGATTACAAGAAGCACATGTTAACTGTATAGAACCAGACCTCAACAGCATCCTGGTTATTTTGCCTTCTGAATATTCCCCTACAGGAGTCATAATGCAAAGAGAAAATATTATATTAGAATGGATATTTCTGCCACATAGACCAAATAAAGAACTGAAAACACACATTGAAAAGATTTCAGATTTGATTTTCAAAGGAAAATTCAGGCTTCGACAATTGACTGGAAAAGATCTGGCAGAAATTGCTGTACCTTTGACCAATGAGAAAATTGATCAAATATGGGCAGACAATGAAGCTTGGCAAAAGGCCTGTAGTGGTTTTCTGGGGGAGATTAATAATAAATATCCCTGAAGCAAAAGGATTCAGTTTATAAAAAAGACTAATTGGATTTTCCCCCATGTGGTACAGGATAAACCTATTTCTGAGGCTCCTACATTTTTCACTGATGTAAATAAAACAGCAAAGGCTGGTTATAAATCAGAAAACTTTAGTAAGGTGACACAGAGTCCTTATGATTCTGTTCAGAAGGCAGAACTATATGCCATTATTATGGTGTTATTGGATTTTTCTGGACCTCTTAACCTGATAACTGACCCTCATTATGCAGAAGGAGTTGTATTTCATATTGAAACTGCTGACTTCATTCCTGATGATACAGAATTAACCATCTTGTTTGTAGAGCTACAGGATATCATCGGAAATATAAAACATCCTATGTATATAACACATATCAGGGCTCATTCAGGCCTTTCTGTCCCTTTAGCACAGGGTAATGATGAGATTGATTGGTTATTGAGAGGGTAGAAGCCTCAGAGTTTCACAAGAAGCATCATGTCAATAGCAAGCGATTAAAGAAGAGTTTTCCCATCACTTGGCATCAAGCCAAGGAAATTTTGCAAAAGTGTGACAAGTGTTTCCTTTACAATCAACCATCCTTACCCACTGGGAGTAATCCTAAGGGTACAAGGAGCAATGAGATTTGGCAGATGGATGTGTTTCACTTCCCGGAATTCAAAAAGGAGAACCCTCCTGAGGAGAAGGAGTAATGGCTCATCTACCAATAAGACAACTGGATATGTGGTAAGGAACATTCATTTAACTAAGGTGGGGCAGGGTCTTAATTTTGTTTTTACAGAAGAATGGATAAAACCCTCTTGACAAAACTAAAAGATGCTGAATGCTCAGATTTCTGAAATGTTATAAGGACTACAGGAGATTACAAGGACACCTGACACTGACAGGAACTAAGAGTAATTTCTTAATTCTCACAACTGTACATCTATATCTAATGATTATGTATTTATGTATATAAAAGAGGGCCTAGTTTGGTAACACAAAAGGCTGGCTTTGGGGGTGGAGCAAGTGGCTTTCTCCCTCTCTAAACCCAAGCATATTGGTAAATAAAACCTTAGAGACTCTGTCTCACATCAGAAAAGCCACCTGAGGTGAGACAGAAAAATAGATGAAATATAGAAGGACCAATATTATCTCACTTTTGCTTTAAATCTTAAATCTTACTTCTTTCCAAATTTCTTACTCTCTTAATCTAAAAATCTTGTCTGCACACAATTCTTTCTGATCGTTCAATATCTTGAGTTATTAGTATTCATTGGATTCCCCACTATAAAAAACGATTTCTCCTGCCAGCATTCTCCAAGGCATCCAGAAGGAAGATGGGGCCCCCACAAAAAAAAGGAGAAAATGAAAGACTTTTGAGACAGAGAAAGTAGGAACCTGCTGTATGTCACTCAGTGATCCCTTTTGAGGTATAGACCAATTAGGACAGTTGTAAGATAGTTTCATATCATATCTTTAACAAGAATTTCAGATGGACTCACTCAGTATGATGAGAATGGTTATATATGTTTATGGAATGGTTATATATATGTTTACAGTTATTTCATTAGGACTTAACCATTGTTTAGTTTGTAGGACCCCACAGAGATACCTTTACCCACAGGCTAGCATGAAGCAACTTAATGAAAGAAATACGTCCCTTTCCCGATAAGTTGGTCATCCAAGGGAGGGTTATGGTCAATTATTATTTTGATATGATGGTTATAAGTTAATCTTGGGTAGAGAATAGAATGATATTATAGATGTAGGAATTTCAAAAACAAAGAGAGAGAGAGAAAGAAGGAAAAGGGAATAGATAAGAGATCATTATACTTACAAATAACTATTAACAAAAGGATGCATGAAAAATGAATCGCCATGGTACAAATGATTGTATATTGATACAAATGGGAGATCAATCTATATGTTTGATTGAGATAATATGTATATTGCTACAAAGTTGAATGTATAATTGCCTTAATTTACACATGTCTACCTCTGTTCAAAATATTTTGCACATTGATATGTATGAAGTACATTGCCATTTCCATAATGCAATTTCTATCTCTATTTATGCTAGCCATAATATTTGTTGTAACATATACACAAGATGTTTTATATAACTCTGTTTAGATATTTTGTATAATAACATATAGTTAGGATGTTGTTGTCTTTTGATGTGAAATGTGTATTTTGGTCAATATTCATAAGATTGTTATACTTGAAATTATTATGGAGGAGCTGTACACTCATTTTGGAATGCTTATTTTTACAATGTTAGCTTCACTTTCTTGGTTGGTTGGGATTGCAGATTATGGTTACTCAGATTTGCCAACTAACAGTCAGGGTACTCAGGCTTTTTGGAAACATGTTAGAATATACCAGGTAGATAGGCATCTTCAACCACTTCATAGACAGAGAGAATATGGCATTCAAGATTTTGTTATCTCGAATTTGGCCTTGAGAGATATGACAACTCCTGGCATCACCGTTCCTTTCTCAAGGTAGTGTTGAACATCAAGGACATCTTGCAAAGAGATTGTCTTGTTTGGCGAAAAATGGCCTGAGGGGCAAAGAACAGCACTTGCCCTGACTGCTGTCAGCGTACTCACTATCCGAAATGGATGAGCAGGATGTAGGATAGAGACTGCCAAAGCCTGCCTAGACAGGATAAAACCATCCTACCAAAAATTACCCTGCTTCTTTGGAGACTTGTCAGATATCATAGGCCCGTAGCCACAAGGATGGATGGTCCCGTTGTACAGAGAAGTGGTGGATGACTGTCCAGGTAGTTAACTGTTGTTGTCTTCTCCTAAATTTTGGAAATTACTTCATCATGCTTCCAACTTCAGGTATATATTTTCTTTCTCAGGTCTTGATGGTGTTGAAGACTGGATAGTTGAAGTTGTTATTACTTCACATCTCAGCAAGGACACTCAGGTGTTAGAACTTTATTGTTCGAGATAAAGAGCCTTGAAGCAATCACTGTGCATTTCCTCATATCAACATTTTAGACATTAAATTGTACCTTGTATTTGTTGTTTGTTAGTGGTAGTTTGACCTCACTTTTGTTAGTACCTGTGTTTTCCCTAGACACTGCCTTATGATGATCCCTATAGTATGTAGTTTTATATTTAGTTTAGAACCCTCTTATTTAGACAGAAGGGGGAGATGTAGTGGGAAATCCGAAGCTATGCAGAAAAACTGCGCCTGAGTACTGAGCCGGTCGGAGCGTGGTTGACTGGGGGAAACGACAAAAAAAGGACGCGCTGGAAGACGGAAGCAGATGCGCATCGCTGGACAAGTGGCGTGTGGTAGGAAGGACTGTCTGGCTGGGACTGCTCCTGCTCTCTGCGGCGTGGATCATTCATGCTCTCCACGGATCGTTCCCGCTCTCCACTGTTGCGATCACTCCTGCTCTCTGCTTCTCCATCCTTCTCCTACCTTTTCTCCTCCTCCCCTGGAATAATCCCTGTTTTGTAAGTAACTTTTAAATAATAAAACTTATTTAGCATATATTTCATGGTGGGTTAGTACCGAAATAAAATTCTATATTGCACTAATGAACATCCTTGCTATATAAATAGTTTTTGTTTGCTAATATTACATACAACACTATTGTTATTTGTTGTTTCATTTTGGTATTCCTGTGTGCATATGTTAGTGTGTATGTGTTTATTCATACGTTTGTATGTATGTATGTATTTATTGTATGCACATGAGTGAATATGCACATGCTTGTGGAGATCATGGTTCACATTAGAATGATTTCCTTTATTCTTTTCACCTTATTTATTATGCTTTTGTCCACGTGAATATTTGTCTGTGCCCATGTGTGAGCCACATGTGTGCATGTGTCCTCAGAGGCCAGGAAGGGTGAGTGGGGTGTCTTAAGTCTGCTGGAATTAGAAGTATTTGAGTGGCTGTTTCCTGAGTAAGTGCTGAAAACTGGACTCCATTATTTTAGAAGAACAAAAAAGTGCTCTCAACCTCGGATCCAGCTCTCCAAACCCTTCAGATCTCTTGCTGAACACATAGTTCACCAACTCCTGGTTTCCCAGTGAGCACCAGGTATCTACCAGTCTCTGTCTTTTCAGTACATGGGTTATAGTCATGTGGTGGCACCATACCCAGCTTTTGCATGGGTGCAGGGAATCTGAGCTCAGATCCCCAAGGAAACTCTTTACTAATATATGTTTCCTCTGCTCTTTTTGTTAAGAGCCAGCAGGGCCAGAGCCCATGGGACTTAATTTGTGCTCTGTGAAGGAGTGTGCCACAGCAAGAACAGTCACCAAGGTAGAAAGGGCCACTTACCTATTCCTAAAGAAAAAAACAATATTGTGTTGAATAAATCAAATGTCTGATGAGGTCATTTTTTTTTCCCCATTGCTATCAACTGAACATTTGCCATTTATCTTGGCTGCTCACAATTCCAAGCTGGACAACTTTTTAAGATTCAAAATTTACCACCTGATATAAGGAGGTCAGGCTGTATGAGTGGATCCTGAGCAAAGCTAGTCGGGAAAGAATCAAGGCTACAGATTCTCCAGGGAATGAACAATCATAGCTGCATTTGAGGCCTGTCCAGTGAGTGGTAATGCCCATTTACCCACAGGTCTCCATTTTGTTTCATTGAAAGCAAGCTCTGCAGCTTCTGTCATATAGACTCCTTCACCTGTGCTGACTGTGCAAACTGGAGGTTGAAACCCAAGAAGACTCACTGGATGTTTGGAATTGTAGCTTTCAAACTATAGCAGGTCCATCTGGCTTTTGAGAGAAATTGCATTCTGGATTAAAATTAACACAGTCAAGAAGTATGCCCCCTTCTTACTACAGATATCTTTTCATCATGCTCCCTTCTGTCTCTATGTTTCTCTCCATCTTTGTCTTTCTCCATCTCTGTATCTCTGTCTCTGTCTTTAGGTCTGTCTCTGTCTTTCTTTCTCTGTGAATCAGCTTAACTGGCTGTTCAATGAATGAAAAATAATCTACCCTCTTTCACCTCCACAACTTGCCTATTGTGTGTGTGTCCCAGTTTTTCACACAAGTATAAATCTAATTTTAAGTCCCCATGTTTATTTTGAGGTACTCTATTGGCTCATCCATCCTTCCAGACTCTCAAATTGCTTCTTTGTAGGAGAAAAAGACATTTCATGTGGAACATAAAGGAGAGTTAAGTCATGGTTGCCAGACTATTGCTTACAGGGCACACAAAGAATAATGCACAGGAGTTACAAGTCCAGGTAACAGAGGCAAGAGGCCCTGGCATCCATATAAACCAAACTAGAATTTGGATAATGACTTTATAGCCCATTCTCCTTTTCAAAGCATACACTACATTAAAACTGAAAAGTGGCAGGGCATGGTGGAATAGATCCTAATCCCAGCACTCAGACAAAGGCAGGCAGATCTCTGTGAGTTGAAGGTCAGCCTGCCTTGCAAAGTGAGTTCTGGCAAAGCCATGACTCTCACACAGAAGAACCCTGTTCTGAAAAAAACAACTCTCCCAAAAAATCCTGAAAAGTGAAACCTACTCAACATTGGAGTGTTTACTTTTAAATTAGTCAAGTTAATTCAAAAAATATCAATTAAATATCTGATAAGTACCAAGAACTCTAATGGAGTTTCCATTTATGCCAGATAACAAGGAGTCAGTGAATGAAGAAGCTGAAGTAAGTAAAGGGGATAGTTTGGGTACAGAAGGGTCTATTTCTCTCTCTCTCTCTCTCTCTCTCTTTCTCTCTCTCTCTTTCTCTCTCTCTCACTCTGTTTGTGTCTGTGTGTGTGTCTGGGTGCAAGGGTGTGAAGGCCAGAGAAGAACATGAATGTCCGGTCCTGTTCTATGATGTTTTTCTTTGTTCCCTTGAGATAGGACTTCTCATTGAACCTATAACTAGACTGACAGACAGCAAATGGCAATTATTTTTTCCATCCCCACACAATATTAGAGTTACAGATGTATATATGTAGCCCCACTTAAATTTTTATGGAAGGGCTAGAGATATAACTGGGAACTCAAATTTGTGCAGAAAGCCCTATTACCCACTGACAAATCTCTCTCACTCTAGAATTACTTTCAAGGAAGGCTCATTGATAATGTATCCTTTGACTAGAGATCAAGAGCACCAAAAGGCTGTCTGGGGAGACATCTAGTGCAGACAAAGGGCTGGGCATGCCTAGAGTCCATATCAGAGAGGAATGGCCAGTAGGCTTAGACTTAGAGTAGGAAATAAGAAGCCATGGGACAATTCAGAATGTTACTCTGGGTTTGGGCAGGGCACAGATTGAGGATCTGAAAGTCATTTGCAGCCTTTGGTTGTTTGTATATTACCGGTAGTAAAAATGGAAAAGGAGGGGAAGGGTGGCTGAGTTCTGTCCACCCTAGAGTGTTCCATTGAGAAAAAGAGAAATCTAAAGTTGTGACTAAGAAGACCTAGGTAGTGAGACATGAGGATGACCAAGAAAAAGGGCTGTGAGCATAACTGATGAAAATGTTTTAAAGGGTCAATCTTCTGAATCACACACTAAAGGGTGTCAGACTCCAGAGAAGATGTCACCTTCTACTTCTGCTTTTATAACTCCAAAGACAGTTTTACCATTTCTCTGGGGTCTATTTTCTTGGATTTTTGAAGAATTAATGCTTTCAGATTTTCATGAATACAGTGAATATTGTCTTAGTCTGTTTAGGACATACTTAAAAGTGAGTCATTTATGAGTAATAACACTTTAATTGCTGCAAACCACAACCACTGAACAGCTTGGGATCTGAAACACCTTGTACCAGCACCTTGGAGCCCATTCCCTCCAGAGAATCACCTAACGCAGTCTTGATGTTGGGGTGAGGAAAATGTATCTACCTGGAATGGATGCTGAACTCAGCCAACTTGGGACCTTGGAACTTCCTGCCCTTTCCGGGAAGGAAATAAAATGATAGAGAGAAGAGAGAGTGACTTGGAGAGGCAAGAGGGGGAAGAAAGTTTGAACAAGGGGATACATGGATAAAAATATGACTTTCTTCATAATAAAACAAAACAAAAATTAATTTTACAATTTGAAGGCTGAATGATCCTGAATCAAGATATCAATAGGTTTAGTACCTGCAAGGGTTGCCCCTTGGCTTCTCAGATGGTGCTTTCTAATTTCTTATTAGGTAACAAGAGGGAAATACATCCCTGTTGTAATTCTAGAGAATATGTCATTAATTAAAGCCTCACACTCCAAGCTTCATCACCTCCCAGGGCCCCACCTTTAATATCTTTATTGCTGATTAAATTTCAACACAGGAATTTTGAGAGAGACAAATATCTAAACCACAGCTCATGTGTAATTGATAAAGCATAAAACAAAGATAAGTATGCAGTGAGATGTGGGAGGGCTGTCTCCCTAGTTATGTTAGTCATACATTTGTATTTTGCAGTTTAAACTGTGGCATACAGGCACTTCTCTGTATGTAATTTTTTTTGGAGTTCTGACAATGTTATTTTAAAAATGCAAAAGGTGCTAAGGTCCTATGACAGAAACTTGCTGCGTGTTTTTCTAGATGAATATATATAATCTGTGCACAACTATAACAAAGTCAATTGTAGTTTCTAGGGAGCTTGCTTATTTTTTAACTTACTTCCTTCCAAACTGTAATCTTCTACAAGGTAAAGTCTGTGTTTATAATATACATTGCTTGTAGAAGCCAAGACTAAGTGTTTGAGGGTTGGAACAAAGATAACAAAAGAAATGAAGGTAAAAACCTTAAGGTTTATTCATGTTGTTTACTTCTATAATTTAAATAATTACTGTACAAGTTTTAAATTTTGCACTGATATGGTCACGGAAACTAACCCTTGGGCCAACTCCAACCCATAGGCAAATTTTATTTAGTGAACATTGTGGTAGAACATGTTCTCTGTATGATATAAATAAAGGACTGTTTTGGCCTATGTGGAGTACTGTAGAAATGGGTGGAGAATCAGAGGTCAGACAGTTAGAAGGAGGGTGCAGTTAGCCAGACACCATCTGACCCCTGAAGAAGAAGCATGTAAGAAATCTAGGTGAGCCACAAGCTGGGTCACGTGGCAGGTAGACTTTAAGAAATGGGTTGATTTAAGATGAAAGACCTAGCTAGTAATGTACTTGAGACATGGGCAAAAGAGTATGAAGTTAATATAAGTGTCTGATTTATTTCTTTGAGGGAAAAAAGCCACCATGGGCCAGATATGACCTCCAGTCCCAAATGGGCCTGGGAAACCTTTTACAACAGATGGCACCCAACATGGGGTGAACAGCCACATAAAGCCTGAGAAAGTTTAAAAACCTTAAAAAGCATTCTAGATCACTGAAACAGAGCCAAAAGCAGCTTTCTAAATTGTGTATTTGAATTGATTTATGGTACAGAGAAAGCATGGTGTTCAGGCAGGAATTAAAAAATGGCATGTCCATGGCACACAGCTTAAACTCATACATTTCAGGGAAGGTTTAGCATAAGTGTGATTGATTTAAGGTTTCTGTTTATATTGAACAGAAAGGAAACATAGTTGAAAATGGTTTTTCTGGTAGTAGCAGTTCCTGAGTCTGCTGTATTTGCTGTTAGCAAGAGATATGCAGCAGGCTGCTCTGTCATGTTGAAAAGCCACTAAAAGGGGCAGAGTCAGCAATCAAAATGATCATTGACATTTTAAAAGCTCTTTTGGTTAGAAAATGTTTAAGGATTCTCAATAAAACAGATTTAGACTCACAACACCTCTTAACAAGGTAGAATGTATGTAAAATATGTATAAGCTTCAGAGAGAAGTAACTGGGGGTAAAGAAAGCCCTTAAAAAGGAGAAATAGAAATAAAGATAAAGATTAAAAGCCACATAAAGATGACAGATAAACAGAGAGTCTGGATTTTGGTTATTGTGTTTTCTTTTAATTTTTAAACTTTTAATGAGCTAACTGCAGAAAGATGGTTGATTGCTAAGGCTGCTAAGTTGTACAAACATATATATTTTAAAGATATCTCAACTTTGAAATCTGTTTATAAGAATATGTTGCTTGGGAAAAGAGTTTCTGTTTTTGTTTCCACAGAAGATCAAAACCTGTGGATTGAAATCACATTTGCCAAGGCCTGAATATTTTCAGCTTCTAAGATACCAGTTGAGATGAAGCAGCCTCCATACCCATGAGATCAACAACGTCCTTTGTCAGCAGGAAGTAGTAAAAGGAAAAAAAAAGCTATGTCCAATTTCCCCAAAATGTTACTTATGAATGTTTGTTTTCATTATAAATAGTTAATGGTCATAGTCAATCTTAAAAAAAAAGAAAGGAGGATATGATATAGAAATGACTATAAAAGACAAGTGAATTTTGATTTATTGATACAAACTTAAGGTCAATTTTGTTATGCTGTATGTATTTTTCTACTCTTGATTAAGGTATGATGCTTACGTAACTCATTTTAAATTGTAATGTGTAATTGAGAAATACAAATTAATAGTCATCTATGATAACTGAACCTATAGTCATGTTAGTTAGGTTTTTGTAGGTACACCAAGATATATTTCAATTAGATAGGTAGTCTTCAAACACTTCAAAAACATACAGAATATGGTATTTAAATTATGTTAAGAACTTAGACATTTCTGGACAATGAGACAGGTCTGCTCCTGGCAGCATCAATGTACTTCAGGAAAATGATGGGCATTGAAGAAACTTCATGTGCAATTTAATTTTTGGCAACAGGGAGTCACTAGACAAAACACTGTTCTTGTATTGACTGCTTGATAGTATGCTATATAAACTGGACATGCAGGTTCCATTGGAAATTGACCTCTGAGCTTTGGCAAAATAGGCCAAAATTGTCCTTTAGGTTCCTGCTTTGCAAAAAAAAAAAAAATGCCAGACATCCTTCAGGACACAAGGAGAAGCAAATAATGGACTGTGTCAGATTTCCTGCATCACTGAAAGGTATGCGAGAGATTTTGGGCCTATAGGCTGAAGATGGATGCCCCAATGTTACAAAGGAACTTTGGGTGACTGTCCAGGTAGACAGGTGTCATCTCTCTCATTTTCTAGACTTTGGAAGTTGCTTGCACTTCCTGTTCACTTGGATAATATTATATCCTTTTGTTGTCTTTGATGTGGTTGAAGGTTTAATAATTATAGGTATAGTTCTTTTTATTTTAAAAGGTATATAAGATATGAAACTTTAGACTCACAATGATAAGGTAGATAATAAAATATTCTCTTTAATTTTGTGAATATAATTAGACTAGATATTGTGACTGTAATTCCTGCTTGAGAGCTGTTTTGTTGTAATTTTACTATATGGAATTTGAAATCTTCCTTTTTGATTAGACAGAAAAGAGGAAGTGTGGTGGAATGTTCTCTGTATGCTGTAAATAAAGGACTGTTTTGGCCTATGTGGAGCACCATAGAAGTGGGTGGAGAATCAGAGGTCAGACAGGTAGAAGAAGGGTGGAGTTAGCCTGTTGTCATCAGACCCCTGAAGAAGAAGCATGTAAGAAATTCAGGTGAGCCATGGGCTGGGACATATGGCAGGTAGATTATAAGAAATGGATTGATTTAAGAAGAAAGAGCTAGTAATGTGCTTGAGACATGGGCCAAAGAGTATGAAGTTAATATAAGTGTTTGATTCATTTTTTTAGGAGAAAAAGCTGATGCAGGCCAGGTATAACCTCCAGGCCCAAATGGGCCTGGGAAACCTTTTACAGCAGAACATCATGCTTTCTAGCATAGAAAAACTGGACGGTTTCATGAACATTCACTTTCTTGTTCTTTTGCCAATCTATTATACCTTAATGATATTTTGTGTATAAGATGTATTTATTATATAAACATTCTAGCTTCAGTTGTTTGTAATAGAAAATCATCTATGTTATTCTAATATATTTTAACATAAGACAATAAAATAATCTATATGCTACATTGTCCTGAATACTATACAAATGTTATTAAGGTAATTGTTTTTAATATATTAACATAAAATGTATGTAGCTCAAATAGCTAATAATTATGTATTTTGTAATTTTCAAGGTCAAAACATTGAAAAGAATCAATAAATTCTCTCAATCTCAGTATATGACTCAAGGGTTAGACCAACCATAAAAATCTACCATGCTTCACTCATTGAAGTAGCTTTTATTAGTTGGTTTGAAATGGTCCAGAATGTGACCCTCCAAATCAACAGTTTGTTAAATTAAATACATTGATTTGAAACCAGCTAAGAAAAAGCATATACAGGAAGAGATCAGGTGCACTCTTTGCTTAAACTCTGAGTGAAAACTCTCCATGTGATGGCATCTCCCCTTCTACTAATACCTGGAAGATGAGCATGAATATCCCATAAAGGAAGAGATGACATTAAGACAAATGACATAATTAAGCTCTACTAAATAAACTACATTAGATTGTCTCATATAGAAAGTATCCTAATTAGATTTACTCTCAAACTGACATAGCTGACTGAGAAAGTAGTCCTAGTTGAGTGAGTGCTCAGATCAGAGTGAATAATGGGCATGTCTGTAAAGGATTGTCTTCATTATTAGGTGATGTAGGAGAGCTCAGTCCATTGTTGGAAGTCCCATACCCAAGCAGATGGACTATAAAGGTAGCTGAGTTAGCTACCTGCTATTCTCCAGTGTGAGTCAATATTCAATGTTTCTCCAAGGTTTCTGCTGAAATTTCCTGGCTGTGAGTTTCTTGGTTAGAGGTAAGGGCCAGCAGGCTTGGCTTCAGGTTCCTGCTTGAGATCCTGCCCTGATTTCCTTCAATAATGGTCTATGACCTGTAAGATGAAATCTATCTCTTCCTTCCTCCATTGCATTTGGTCATGATCTTTGTCACAGCAATGGAAAGAAGCTAGACCAGTTACCTTTGCACTGTTTTTTCACCCAGAAAAGGCCAAAATTTCTCTCCTGTTAGTCTATTGCCTAGATTTTTTTAAAATATAATTTATCATTCTTTTGGGAGTGATATCTTTTTCTAAAAAATCCTTCTAATCTTATCAAAGACTAAAGGTTTGTTGGATCTTCAAGCAAAGTTAATAATGAACCTTGTGATAATTTAAGGCAATCACTCAGTTTGCTGTACTATTATAGACTCAGCCTGTTTAGGTTTAGCCTGACTTTAAGAGAGCAGTGTAACTAAACTTACTTTCCCTGGGATCATCCATGCAACCAGCTTTTACACCCTATGCTAATTCATTATTTTAATGTTAAGTTATGTACTTACTTTTGTGTATGTGTATGTGTGTGTGTGTGTGTGTGTGTGTGTGTGTTGTAGTAATCATTTGGTGAAAGCAGCCATAAGTGTAAAAGAATCTCTAAATAAATATTCAATAAATATTGGAAACAACATGTGAATATAAGTTGATAATATCTGTGTGAGATTTTGAGTCCTATTCTGGATCAGTAAAGTAACTTCTTCTGTAAAACCCAGATAAAAACTTCTATAGAAATTCATCCCTTTTTGCTTTCCCATACCATATTTTCTGTGCAGTTCAATAAATATAAAGCAAATTTTTCTTTATGGGCAAGAAGCACAGACAGATATTCAGAGACAGATCATACACACACAACAGAGAGACAATAGGCAGCTATGGACTACAAATTTTGGACAGAAAGGTGACACAGGGAGAAAAAAAAACTCAAATCTGGACTCACTCTTTGTCTAAATTTCTTAAAGAGTTTGCTGGCTACTTTTGTGTCAGCTTAATACAAATGGAGTTGTTTTGGAAGAAGGAACCTCAACTGAAAAAAGTATGCCTACCATATTGGCCTGTGGGTAAGCTTGTGGTCCTTTTTCTTGACAGATGACTAATCTCTGGGAAGGCACAGATCACTGTGGGCAGGATCATGCCTGGGAAGGTGGTCCAAGATGCTATAAGAAATTAGAGTAAGGAAGCACAGGGAGCAAGCCAGTGAGCCTCTGCATTAGTTCCTGCCTCCAGGTTTCTGCCTTGAGTTTCTGACCTAACTTTTCTCAGTCATCAAATGTGATGTGACAGGTGTAAAATGAAATAAACACTCTCCTCCCTGTGTTGCTTTGCTCAGAATGTTTATTACAGGAATAGAAACACCAAGACAGACAATTACCTTCATGAAGTGAGGTGTTGAGTATTAACACTTCCCAAGTGGCTTCCTTGTCAGCTAGGGTTAGGGTTAGGGTTAGTGTCTTGTATCTTTACAATGGATCTATTGAATTTGAAATTTTTTTTCTGAAGGGTTGAATAAATGTTGTTTTAATCCCTATAGAGCTGAAGTGACAGAGCAAAAAAACTAATTTAACTCAAATCTTGCTTGGTAATCCAGTGAGTTTGTATTATGGTAATTAACCTGCCATGAGATATATATTAAGTAATGTTTATTATCTAAAAATCACTTACAGAGAAAGGTTTTGTTCAGGGAGAGAAATGGGTGTGGAAGCAATGCACCAGATAGTTTCCAACCACCCGGTCTGCTACTGATCCAGGAACCATGCAAGGGCCCGGCTCCTCCTCCACCTTCCCCCTTCCAGGGGCTTTACTTCTGACCTCTTTCCAGTTGACCACACCCCGATCAGCTCCAGCACTCCACTGTGTAGCTTCTGATTTCCCGCTACACCTCCTCCTTTTGTCTAAATAAGAAGGTTCTAAACTAAGTATAAAACTACATATGATAGGGATCATCAAAAGGCAGTGTCTGGGGAAGAGAAAGGTACTAACATAAGTGAGATCAAACTGTCACTAACAAACAACAAATACAAGGTGCAATTTAATGTCTAAACTGTTGATATGAGGAAATGCACAGGGATTGCTTCAAGGCTGTTTATCTCAAACAATAAAGTTTTAACACCTGAGTGTCTTTGATGAGATAGGAAGTAATAACAACCTCAACTATCCAGTCTTCAACATCATCAAGACCTAAGAAGGAAAGTATATACCTGAAGTTGGAAGCATGATCAAGTAACTTCCAAAATTTAGGAGAAGACGACAGTTAACTACCTGAACAGTCATCCACCACTTCTCTGTACAAGGGGACCATCCATCCTTGTGGCTACAGGCCTTTGATATTTGACAAGTCTCCATAGAAGCAGGGTACTTTATGATAGGACCATTATATTCTATCTAGTAGGGTTTTGGCAGTGTCTATCCTTCATCCTGCTCGCCCATATCAGACAGAGAGCTTGATGATAGCAGTCAGGGCAAGTGCCGTCATTTGCCCTTCAGGCTATTATTTGCCAAACAAGACAATCTCTTTCTAAGATGTCTGTGATGCTCAACAACACCTTGAGAAAGGAACGGTGATGCCAGGAGTTGTCATGTTTCTCAAGGCCAAATTCGAGTTAACAAAATCTTGAATGCCATATTCTCTCAGTCTATGAAGTGGTTGAAGCCGTCTATCTGGTATATTCTAACATGTTTCTGAAAAGCCTGAGTATCCTGACTGTTAGGTGGCAAATCTGAGTAGCCATAATCTGCAATTGCAGTCAATCAAGAAAGTAAAGCTAACATTGTAAAAATAGGCATTCCAAAATGAGTATACAGCTCCTCCATAATAATTTCAAGTATAACAATCTTATGAATATTGACCAAAATATACATTTGATATCAAATGACAATATTCTAACTATATATCATTATATATAAATATATAAAAATATATCTAAACAGAGTTATATAAAACAACTTGTGTATATATTACAACAAATGTTATGACTAGCATAAATAATGAAAGGTAGAAATTGCATTATGGAAATGGCAATGTACTTAATACACATCAATGTGCAAAATATTTTAAAAAGAGATAGACACGTGTAAAATAAAGCAATTATGCATTCAGCTTTGTATCAAAGTATATATTATCCCAATCAAACATAGATTAATTTCCCATTTGTATCAGTATACAAACATTTTTACCATGTTCAATTTTGTAGCAATATACATATTATCTCAATCAAACATATAGATTGATTTCCCATTTGTATCAATATACAAACATCTGTACCATGATGATTCATTTTTCATTCATCCTTTGGTTAATAGTGGTTTGCAAGTATAATGATCTCCTATCTATTCCCATTTCTTTCTCTCTCTCTTTTTTTTAATTTCTACATCTATAATATCATTCTATTCTCTACCCAAGATTAACTTATAACCATCGTATCAAAATGGTAATTGACCATAACCCTCCCTTGGATGACCAACTTATCAGGAATGGGACATAGTTCTTTCATTAAATTGCTTCATGCTGGCCTGTGGGCGATGGTATCTCTGTGGGGTCCTGTGAAATTAAGCAATGGTTAAGTCCTAATGAAGTAACTATAAACATACATATAACTATTCCATAAATGTATATAACCATTCTCATTGTACTGAGTAGATCCATCTGAAAATCTTGTTAAAGGTATGATATGAAACTATCTTATAACTGTCCTGATTGGTCTATACCTCAAAAGGGATCACTGAGTGACATATAGCAGTTTCCTTCTTTCTCTGTCCCAAGGGTCTTTTTTTTTCTCCGTGGGGGCCCCATCTTCCTTCTGGATGCCTTGGAGAATGCTGGTAGGAGAAATTGTTTTTTATAGTGGAGAATCCAATGAATACTATTAACTGAAGATATTGAACCATCAGAAAGAATTGTGTGCAGACAAGATATTTAGATTAAGAGAGTAAGAAATGAAGAAAGAAGTAAGATTTAAGATTTAAAATAAAAGTTAGATAATATTGGTCCCTATATATTTCATCTATTTTCTGTATCACCTCAGGTGGCTTTTCTGATGTGAGACAGAGTTTCTAAGGTTTTATTTATCAATATGCTTGGGTTTAGAGAGGGAGAAAACCACTTGCTCCACCTCCAAAGCCAGCCTTTTTTGTGATCAAACCAGGACCTCCTTTTATTTTTTTTCAAAATACATAAAGCTATGTATATATATAATCATTAGATATAGATGTACAGGGGTGAGAATAGAGAAATTACCCTTAGTGCCTGCCAGTGTCAGGTGTCCTTGTAATCCTCTTTAGTCCTTTTAACATCTTAAAAGCCTAAGCATTCAGGATCCTTATATCTTTGTAAAGAAGGTTTTATCCATTCTTCTGTAGAAACAAAATTGAGACCCTGCCCCACCTTAGTTAAGTGAATGACCCTTACCACAAATCCAGTTGTCTTATTGGCAGATGAACCATTAATCCTTCTCCTCAGGAGGGTTCTCCTTATCGAATGGGCTCTTTATCAATCTTGTTTGTACCAATATTTTCTCTTTTCCTGTGGAAACAAAAGCAAAATCCCTACCCCAACGAAGCAAATGCCCTGGCTTCCATTCTGAAATTAGTACGTCCCTGAAATAAACAGGTTGATTCAACTCAGAAATTCTGTCTATTACCCAGTGTTTCTCTGCAGCTGAAGTTCCTTTTTTATCAGCATTAAGAAAGTTTAATGTCAACAAGGCACTATGTAATCTCTCCCTTGGTTTTTTCATACCACCTTTCTGTTTATGAATCATCTCTTTCAAGGTACAATGGAATCTTTCCACAACTGCTTGTCCAGTGGGATTGTGTGGTATCCCAGTAAGGTGTTTATCTCATAATATCCAAAAATCTGCTTTATTTTCTGGAAAACATATGCTGGAACTTTGTCAGTCTTAACTTGATCAACATTTCCCAAAATGGCCATGGCTTTCAGAAGATGAATGAGTACTGCATTAGCATTTTCAGAACTCAGGACAGTAGCCCACTTCATTCCTGAGTAGGTGTCAATGCTGTGATGAACATATTTCATCTTTCCAAATTCCAGGAAGTGAAACACATCCATCTGACAAATCTCATTGCTCCTTGTACCCTTAGGATTATTCCCAGTGTGTAAGAATGGTTGATTGTAAAGGGATCACTTGTTACAATTTTGCAAAATTTTCTTGGCTTGACGCCAAGTGATGGGAAAACTCTTCTTTAATCACTTGCTATTGACATGATGTTTCTTGAGAAATTCTGAGGCATCTACCACATTCCCTATTAATAACTGATCAATCTCATCATTACCATGTGCTAAAGGGCCAGGAAGGTCTGAATGAGTGCTGATATGTGTTATGTACATAGGATGCATTCTATTTCTGATGATATCCTGTAGCTGTACAAACAAAAAGGTTAACTCTGTATCATCAGGAATGAAGTCAGCAGTTTCAATATGAAATATAACTCCTTCTGCATAATGAGAGTCAGTTATCAGGTTAAGAGGTCAAGAAAAATCCAATAACATCATAAAAATGACACACAGTTCTGTCTTCTGAACAGAATCATAAGGACTCTGTGTCACCTTACTGAAGTTTTCTGATTTATAACCAGCCTTTGCTGTTTTATTTACATCAGTAAAAAATGTAGGAGCCCCAGAAATAGGTTTATCCTGTACCACATGGGGGAAAATCCAATTAGTTTTTTTTTATAAACTGAATCCTTTTGCTTCAGGGATATTTATCATTAATCTCCCCCAGAAAACCACTTCAGGCCTTTTGCCAAAGTTCATTTTTTTTGCCCAGAGTCGATCAATTACCTCATTGGTCAAAGGTACAACAATTTCTGATGGATCTTTTCCAGTCAACTCTCGAAGCCTGGATTTTCCTTTGAAGATGAAATCTGAAATATTTTCAATGTATGTTTTCAGTTTTTCACTTGTTCTATGTGGCAGAAATAGCCATTCTAATATAATATTTTCTCTTTGCATTATGACTCCTGTAGGGGAATATTCAGAAGGCAAAATAACCAGGATGCTGTTGAGGTCTGGGTCTATACAGTTAACATGTGCTTCTTGTAATCTCTTTTCCACCAATGCTAACTCTTTCTCTGCTTCAGCAGAGAATTCCCTGGGACTGTTAAGATCCTTATTTCCATCTAAGGTTTTGAACAAATGAAGCAGTTCATAGTTTTTAATACCAATAACTGGTCGTATATGGGCAATATCCCCTAATAGTTTCTGAAAATCATTAAGTATCCTCAATCTATCCCTCTTAAGTTGTACCTTCTAAGGTCTAATTGTTTGTAAACCTATTTTATATCCCAAATAATTGATAGAATCCCCTCTTTGTATCTTTTCAGGGGCAATGTGAAATCCCCAGTCAAGCAACACCTTCTTCATTTCTTCAAAGTCTTTCTAAGGTGTTTATGTCTGGGTCTGCTAACAATATATCATCCATATAATGGTAAATGATAGACTGTGGGAATTGTTTGTGTATCACTTCTAATGGTAGTTTGACAAAATATTGCCATAGAGTGGGGCTATTCAACATCGCTTGCGGAAGGACCCTCCATTGGTACCTTTTTACTGGGTGTGCAATATTGAGAGTAGGTATAGTAAAAGCAAACTTCTCTTTATCTTGTTCTTGTAGA
>PVIH01016105.1:0-46935 GCA_004025045.1 Sigmodon hispidus | reverse complement strand
GACTCTAGATTGTAGGGCTGGATCCAGACATTTAGTTTAGACATTCAGTTTAGTAGATAAAATTTGTCCCGGCCTGCCCAGACATACCCGAGCTCCCACATCCCTTCCTTCACAAACTCAAGGTTGCGACGGGACAGATAATGAAGGGTTGCTAAGAGACAATCAGACAGCAGGGAGCTGCTGCATACCAAAGAGATCTATGTAAAGTCTGTAATCAGAAACTCCCCCTCCCAGCAAGTAACTGTTTCTTCCCTCCGTCTCTCCCTGCCACTAAGCTCTCATCCAATAAATCAAAGTTGTTAATTAAGTGTACAAATAATCTCTCTGTTTTCCCTATAATCACGCTTTTTTTTTTTTTGCTTCTGTAAGCCTGCCTCCCGCTTCCCCTATACTATAAAATCCGCTAGAACAAAGCCTGAGGGCGCGCCAGTCAGCTCCCCGAGTTGCTGCTGCCCGGAGGTACCTTCGCCCCAATTAAATCCTCTTGTTGTTACAGCTGATTCGTGGTTTCGGTTCGTTCCTGGGTTGGGGTCTCGTCCTGAAGGAAAGTCCTCCCCCGGAGGTCTTTCATATGGTTGTGAAAACATCATTTTTATTTTCAGTACATAAACCCTGAAGTATCTGCAGCAACAATAGAGGTATATTTGCATGGGTCTCTAACAAAATGATGTAAACTAAGTGGTTTAAAACAATGCAAATTGAGTTAGGGATGTTGGTTGATTGGTAGGATGCTTGCTGAGCCCTGGGTTCTATCCCGAAAAACACAGAAAATCAGGTGTGATTGTGCACACCTGTAATCCTAGACCTTGGGAAGTGGAAGCAGGGCATTAGAAGTTTCCCAGTTATCTTTGGCTATACTGTAATTTGGGGGTTAGCCCACAGAACTTGGGACACCTCAGGATGTGTGAGGCTAGAGTTGCAAAGTCAGGGGTCACCTGGTTCACCCTCTCTCCCACAGGGAACCCCTGGCCTGCCTCTTTTGAGCTCCTGGTTTATTAAACAATCTTTGCAATCTTTGTTGTCTATTTCTTTTGAGCTACTTAACTTTAGTATCTGCCTCAATTATCACAGTGCATTTTCTTGGTGGAGAGGATGCAATGGTTCTCCACATGGCCACCCTTAGGACTACTAATTAAATCCACAACCATCTTTTTTGAGCCACCTTTGGAGATATTAGAGGTCAGATGTATTTGTTTAGCCCTGGAGCTACCACTCAACACCTTAGCAGAAGAATAAAAGTCAGCTTTTATTGATATGCAAAGGCAGTCTTTGCAACATGCATTAACCTTGGGAGTCAAAAAAAGAGACTCTGTGAAGGATACAAAGATCTCTCTGCCCTACCAGAAAGAACTCAAGTGAATGGCTTAGATACAATGACTGGGTTTGTCTTCGTCCATACCCATCTGTTCTCTATTGGCTCTCCTGGTCCTCGTCCTCACTCCATGCATGCATACAAATAATATAAATATATCTCCACCTCTAAATTCTGAGGCATCCAACATTCACGATGCCTACACATACTATTATTTTCTCTTTGTATCTGGGAGACTTCAGGAGCATCCACTCCTTCGAGATCCCCCCAACCCCCCCACCCCCGCCCAGACAATTTGTGGTTCCTCTACTTACTTTCGAAGTTGGGAAGCCGATTAAAGTAGGCAGGACTGTCTGGAACAAGTGTTGGTGGATGATTTGATCTGGTAGAGAGTTTTGGATTTCCTTTAAAAAAAAAAAAAAAAAAAAAAAAAAGTTAAATACAAGTACGTGAAAGTGTCCTGGCTACCCTGATCGCTCAAGGAAGTCTAGAGAGCCAAGACTGGTTCTGGTGGATCAAGGCTTGAGATAGGAAAAAGGGGGAGAAAAAACCTTAGCAGGCACACACACATTCCCCTGCCTCAAATAACATAAAAAAACAAATGCATACAAAAACAAACAAACAAACAAACAAAAAACCACAGACAAGATTTGCTGACTCACCACCCTTGGGCTTCCAGGTTACACTTTAAAATGCGGCTGCTGGAACTGGGCGGACAAAGTCTATGATGTCATGGGATTGGCTAATATGTCACTCCTTCTCATTGGTCCTTTAGCAAAAGGACAAAGGATGTAATTGGTGTTGGATGCTGGATGCGGCTCAGAGCTCAGTTCCTGGTATTCTACAGGGCAAGTGGATATTGCAGTGAATCTGGGTATAGGATACCTGGATGAGATCCGAATATGCAATCTCCGGGGCTTCTGACTGTACCGAGCCCTTCCTACATCTCCCAGAGGGAAACTTGAGATGGATTTCCTTCATCATCTTTGTGTGTTCATACCATTTTATAGGCGTGTCAACACCATCTAGCATTTTAGAAGAGCATATAAATAAGGGTAGGCACCCCCCCCCCGCCCCGACACACACAAACACATTGTGTAGACCAGGCTGGCCTTGAACTCAGGTCTCTCCTGCTTCAGCCCCTGCTTCAGTATTAGGATTGCAAATGTCTACAACTACTCACGGCTAAATTTCAAGTTCTAATTATGATGACTAGGGTTCTTCCTCTCCTCGTCTTAGGCTGCCCTATGTCAGCTGGGGTTTGGAAATACTAAATGGTGGAGACAGCGGTGAGATAGCTCAGCAGGTGGCTCTTGATGTCAAGCCATGAAGACTTGACTAAGTTCAATGCCTGAGGCCCACACTGTCAAAGGAGAAAATTGACTCCTGCAAGCTGTTCTCTGATCCACTCACCCACGAACAATATATAGATAAATAAATAAATGTAGTAAATTAAAAAATGAATTGTAAAACCCAGAAAAAACTCATTAGTATTAATTGACTGTACTGTGCATAATTAATGTTGCTCTATTTTGTTATTATTATTAATCACTTATTATGCCTATTGTATATATTAAGCTTCTATAGGCATTTATACAGGATTCCATTCTATCTGAGTCTCACACATCACCTGGGCAGCTTCAAATGGACATAGGAGATCAATGTAAATCTCTCTCTCTCTGTGGAGAGGGTCATGTCTTTATATTAATTTTATATTGATCAAAGCTGCCTTACATCTTTTTTCTTTTATGCTGGGTATGGAACCCAAGCATAGTCCTTAAGCATGCTGAACAAGTACTCTACCTCCCAGTAAGCACTCCACCATGCTTCCCCACCCCCAAAGCTGTTTTGAATTTTGATACTTTTTCTATAGATTGGGAGGATTTACATGAACTTTCAAATTATCTCAGAAAATGATAAATATTGCTTCAGATCCTCTCTCTTTTTGCTCAACAGAATTAGCTACATACACATTTAGAACTATGCTGATTATCATTGAAGTGAGAGATCATGTTTGTTTTGTGTCCCTTAAGAGCAGCATCCTGAGCTGATGAAAGAGCTTAGCAGATAAAGGCACTTGGCTGCCAAGCCTGAGGACCTGGGACTCACTTGTTGGAAGGAAAGAACTGACTCTCCAGAGTTGCCCTCCACACATGGACAGGAACACACACACACACACACACACACACACACACACACACACACACACAACTTGAAAAGTGTATCATCTTTCTTTCTTTCTTTCTTTCTTTCTTTATTTATTTATTTATTTTATTTGCCTTGTTGTTTGCCTGCAACTAGGAACTGGAACTAGAGACAGTTGTGAGCTGCCATGTGGGTGCTGGGAATTGAACTCTGATCCTTTTGGAAGAGCAGTCACTGCTCTTAACCACTGAGCCATGTCTCCAGCCTCAAAAAGTATATCATTTTAAATGAGCTTTTCTTTCATCATGAGATTTTTGATGTCTTTGTTTTGGACCATTTTTTGGGGCTATTTCCTAATTTTCAAAGTCTTGGGAGTACACACAGATGTTGCATCTTTTACATCTCCCCTCTTTTGTGTCTACTGAGAGGACACCATTTCTCTCTTGTTGTATATGATGAGAGGAGTCCCAGTTCCTGATGGTACTAAGAACACGTGACTGATTTCAGTAGACTGCTGAAGGTGGGAACAGGTACTCAGTGATGGTTACCAATACTGATGTGATTAGAGCCTGCTGACTCCTGGGTGCAGGATCTAGTCCAAAGGTTCACAACCTTCCCAATACTGTAGCCCTTTAATACAGTTCCTTATGTTGTACTGACCCTCAACCACAAAATAATTTTCACTGCTACTTCATAATTATAATTTTCTGCTATTATGAATCAAGATATAAATGTCTGATATGCAGAATATGTGATATGCAGCCACTCCCAAAAAGGTCATTCAACCCCACCAAAGAGTTGAGATCCAGAGGTTGAGAACTGTTGATTTAGTAAGCACTTCTGCACTCCCTTCTCTGCTATGTTTCCACACATTCGACAAGTATTTATTTATGTTTTTTTTAATTATTTATTTCTATGGTGTATAGGAGAGGGCAATTTGCAGAAATCTGTTCTCTCTTTCCACTGTGTTGGTCCTGGGAATTGAACTCATCAGACCGTCTCCTGGCCTTTGAGGAGTGAGCCCTGGCCCTCCAAATCACTTATGACATTTCTTAGATTTTACAAGGAACCTGGTACATGATGACATAGCTTCTCTATGAAGTTTATGTCATCCTTAGCTTTGTGACATTGAGATTGGCGAGGAGAAGTTTCTTGTCTTGTGCATTCTCCAGATATCTTGCAGAATGCACCTAGAATTCTGACATGATCCCTCAAACAGGAGATCTGGGAAAACCTGAATTGAGCTTAAAACAGCCAGGGCTTCCCAGTCTGAGTCAGAAATGCACAGGTGTATCAAGGTTCTTTTTTATTTTGTTCTTGGTGAAGAGTTTCTGTGACCTTGGAAGTGTATTCATCCTGTGCCCTGAAGGCTACATCTATCTGGGGGAGAGCTGTGAATGTGACCCAATACAAAATTGTGAACTTAAATACACACACACACACACACACACACACACACACACAAACACACACACACACCACTAAAATTTATAAAGGAATATAGAGGAAAATAGAAAAATAATTGAAGAAATACAGTCTGAAAACAGTCTGGATAGCTAAGTAATGATCAAAGTAGGAAAACTGAGCAGAAGAAAAAAAATGTAACACTCTCATATACAAACCAGTAGTGTTCAAAGGTAAAAAGAAAAATCTTGAAAATCATTTAGGAAAATGACAATGAAGGCTGCAATATATTTTGATTTTCATTTAGTTTAAGTGAGTAAAACAATTGAAAATAGAAGTTTGAAATCCCCATATCAAGGCTGATGAGGTGATCCATTTGGAGGGGAAGGGTCCCCAAAACAGATAAAAGTGTAAGAGACATCCCCATTTTCACTTTTAGGATTCCTACAAAATCCTCAACTAAACAACTATTGTATGTATGTAGAAGATCTAGTACAGACCCTTGTATGCTCCATGATGCCACTTCAGTTTCTATGAGCTCCTATGAGCTCTGCTTAGTTAATTCTGTGGGCTGTGTTCTCCTGGCATTCATGACCCCCTGGATGCTACAATCCTTCCTTTACCTCTTCTATGAGGTAACCCAAGCTAATGTTTGCCTGCAGGTCTCTGTATCTGTTCCCATCAGCTGGACAATTGGGCTAGTCACTGATCTATGTGTATAGCAGAATGTCATTAGGAATAATTTTTGTCAGTCATTTAGTTCTACACTAGGTCTTTGCACTATCTGTTTCTATGTCCTGGGCATCTTGGAAGTGTTGAGCATGGGATCCTGGTAGGGAACAGTGGGAAAATGTGTAAGTAACTGTGGGAGGGGTAACTATGACCAAAATATATTGTGCAAAATTCTCAAAGCACTAATGAAAAAGTAAGAAATCATTGAGCTGATTTAAACAGCAAGAGAATAAACTGCCAGTTTTAAAAACTTGGAACAGCTTATCAGTGATAGTAGTGTACAGAATTGATCTGAAAGGTCAATATTATGCTAGAAGCATTGACCAGCCTGAATGCCTTTGGATTCTTTTTAACACAGAAGAAAACAAAATTTCATTTTCCAAATAAATTTTTTTTGGCACATTTACTGTACCCAAATACTTTTCCTGTTGCCTCCAGAAATACTCAGGCACACACAATCACAATAAAAACAATTGCATAGATTATTGTAAGATGAACCTTAGGACCTTGGTACTGACTGCCTATGGGGGAATGGGGAGATGTGGAGAAGAGAGAATGACCTGATGTGGTGGGAGGCGGAAGGGACTTTGAATATACAAGGATATACAAGGATAGAAAAATGTGACTTCTTTATTCATAATAATTAAAAAAGAAAATGCAAATGCAGAAAAAAGATGAAATCTTGGAGTGCCTATCTATGTATTGCATGAATCTTAATTGGTCTTATAATAAAACCTGGAGCCAGATATTGGAGAAAAGCTGAACGATCAGAGAGACAGAGGAACAAGCCACAGCTACTTCTCACTTAGGCAATTCCTCAGCTAAAAGGAGATCATGTCTCCTGGAATCCTCAGACTAAATAGGGGAAACAGACTGAAACGGAAGGGAAGAACAAGGGGTGAACTTCTGTCTCATCTCAGCTTATATTCCTCTCTGCCTAGCTGTGTCACTTCCTGTTTCAACCTTCCTAGTGCTAGGATTAAATGTGTGTGCCACTATCTCCTGGCTCTGGCCTTGAACTCTCAGAGATCCAGACAGATCTGCCTCCCAAATAATAAAACTGAAGGCTTGTGCTACCACTACATGACCTCTATGGCTAACTCTGTGGCTAGCTTTGTCCTCTGATCTTCAGGCAATTTTTATTTGATACACAATATATCACCACAGCTATGCGTTCTTAGATTCTGTACAGGGTGTGAGTTTTATAACAAACAATTGGGCTGCTAATATGAGTTCAAAATCTGCTGCAGAAAGTGAAGATGATTCACTGGATTCAATTTCCAGCTCAGCTGTTATCAGGAAATGAAAAGGTTCTATGAGATAAAATGTGAACACTGACCTGGTTTTAGTAGATAGAAATGATCACTGAGTCAACTGTTCTAATACTTAATGCTGCATCCAGAAATTATTGCCAGCTAGAATAGCATTAGTAACTCTATACCATAGTGCAGAGTCACCAAATTCCACCTACCACTCACAGCACAAGGCTGGCATCTGAACCAGGGCTGTGCATCCAGTCTACATTTCCTTCCTGGTGGAATAGGAAGAAGCTGTCATGTAGCAGGGGATTCCTTTACAAGAAGTTTCTACATAGTTCACACAAATACACCTGAGCCTGTGTTGAAGGTATAGAGTTCCCAAAGTCTGTCTCCTACAGTGAGGCCATCACTATGTCTTCATGCAGAGGATAATGCCAATATTAAGGCCAAAGGAGCAGATTGGTTATTTGCATAAATGCAAATATATCCAGAGGCATTCTGAATATTATGACAAACAGAAACTTTCATGGTGCCATCCCAGACGAAGGTTCCAAGATACCATGACACTTGAAAAGTGCCAGGGTTCATTTGCAGAAATGATACTTAAGAACATAGTGGTTAAAATAGGTCAGACACCTAGGGTAGAACCAAATACAACTGGCAAAAAAGAAATTCAATTAAATGATTCCTGATGATGTTCTGCTATACTTAGATTGCCTCCTAGTCCAGTCTTTATTCTAGAGGGTGCCTTCAGCAGCTGATGAGAGCAAACTCACAGCCAAAACATC
Organism: Sigmodon hispidus; assembly: GCA_004025045.1. NCBI lineage: Eukaryota > Metazoa > Chordata > Mammalia > Rodentia > Cricetidae > Sigmodon > Sigmodon hispidus. The sequence continues at coordinate 39,295 of PVIH01016105.1, read as the reverse complement.
AGGCAGAGAGAAAGAGCCCTGGTTGGAAGTGTCCATCCAGCCCCTCCCTCCACTTGGAGCTTTAGGAACCCCAAAGAAAAAGAGGAGGAGGAGGAATTATGGGATCCAGAGGGGTTGAGGACAAAGAGAGCAGGGCCTGTAGAATCAACTAAGCAGGCCTCATGAAGGGCTCACAGAAAGCAAAGCACCAATTGCAGCCAGTGTGGGTCTGTGCTAGGTCCCCTGCATATGTTATTTTGTTATCCTGTTGTTTGGGGGACTTTTGACACTGGGGATGGGGTATCTCTGACTCTTTTGCCTGCTCTTCAGACCCTGTTCCCCATACTGGGTTGCCTCACCCAGCCTTGATGTGAGAGTTTGTGCCTCACATTAACTCCTTTAAAGATTTGCATACTTCAAACAGAAGGTAGCAGACACAAATTTGCAGTCACAAAAGGCTTATCAAAGCCAGATGCTAAAGCTTCAGAATCACACTAGCTACAAACTGTAGGAACTCCAACTGCAATGTATTGTATAAGAGAAGAATGAATAAAAATTGTGTGTGTGTGTGTGTGGTGTATTAAAGAGAATATATTCAATTGATTTTTTTTAAATTTCTGAAGCATTTTTTAAAATAGTATTTCTTGAGAATTTTATATATGAGCAGGGTATTTAAATCACTCCAGTTCCTCCCTATAATCCCTTCAGTTCTCCACCCCAAGTTCATATTTCCTACATATGTATATATCTTTTCCTACATTTATATATATAGCTCCCAAGTATTGTGGAAATTTGCTTCTCAAATACAAATAAAATATTGATTAATTGATTTCATTCTGGCTTTCAAACCAGGCTCTAATTGGAAAATGTGGGCTGTGGTGCCACTGGCTGGAGGACAAGCCACCAGAAGTGCCAGGTTGGAAGGAAATCCGTAGAGTCTACATACTAGGACTTGTTTAAATCTGCAGGGATAAGCGAAAAGACACACTCTCTCTTTTTCCTTCAGATTGTTTTGCTCCTACTTCTGCATTCACTGACTTAATTTTTCCTCTACAGCTTATGAACCCCAACAAAATCTTCCAAGCAATATAAAAAATAAAATGTGGGTTGCAATCTGTTTTTCAAGTGAATGATTACAATGAATAAAAGTTAAGAACATGTTTTCCATTTACCTTACATGGTTATTTGGTTTACTTACTATAGGTCAAAAACTAGTGTCTCAAGAACCTACATACATTCATATCTAAGCAACTTGGTATAAATTAACAGAGTGTAAGAAATCAGGGTATTTTTCTCAGCCACTTCTTTTGCTGGAAAGCTGCAGTTTGCAGTTACAAAGACAGGACCATTTATTTTATTATTTATCTGAAACAGTAATCGTATAAGAAATCTTAGAATACTCACTGAACTTTTATATATGAAGAACTATTCAACTCTATTTTGAATCGCCAAGGTGCATAGCTACTCAACTATTTTTTTGCCATATATCACGAAGGTGAGGATAGAAATGGGCACAAGAAGTTAATCATTGTCTTTTGATCAACAACTCATCCTAGCAAGAAAGGCGAGCAGATAATAATTATGGGGCTGCCCTGACCTTAATGAGTTCCTCACTGAACTATGTGCCTTTCTAAAAGTTTGGACTGTCTACTGGGATTTTTTACCTCAAAGATATTTAACAAAAACATCTTAGTCTAAGTTTAAGTTATTTTCAAAGCTTGGCAGTGGCAAACAGGAAAAAAAACACAGAAATAGCAAGATATAATCTGGGACCCAGGTTCTTAGGGACTTGCCTATCAGAAATTCATCCATCAGAGTTTTGTTTCCTGCTGGAAAAATTCTCTGAAGTCAATAGCCATCTGTTGCAACTCTGCCATGGCCACTGGCACTGTGTTGTTGAATTGATTGTCTCTGAGAATATATAATGTAATGTGGAATACTCTAGCCCTGAGCTTCCTATGTAAGCCAGACTGGCCTCAAGGTCATGATCTTTCTTCATTGGCCTTCCAAGAACTAGGATTACATGTATGTAGCACTAGACATGACACATTTGTGTGCCCACAGTTCTACAATAGGAAAGGTATTACTGTAATAATTAAGACTCAAGATCTCTACATACTGAAATGATGGCTTTTATAAACCTAACATCATTCAAACCACAGAACCTCTACAACCTCATGTGTTTTACAGTCTCCAGGCAGTAGTTACTGATGAATACTTGGAGCAAGCACATATCCAGTCTGGGTGTCTTGTCTGAAAAATCTTGTGTACACTTGTTATCTCCAATGCATTATTTTAGGAGGAGTCACATGAAAAGAATGAATTGTATGCCCTAATGCACTGTTAGCTCAGAAGAACAGCATCAAGTACATTTGACAGCTGAGAGATGTGTTCCAAGAAGGATCTAGAAGCTTAACCTGTGAGTTGTTATCTCTACATAAATAGTGCAAGGATCTTGAAATTTCAAGGTAAGAAATATGTTGCCATGGAGACTTTCTTGACAATGGAGGGAACAACTGTCATTATTCAAACATTCTGAATGTGTTCCTCCCGGTGTGTGTGGTTGTCAGCTCTGACAGGAAATTAGAATAAAAGGGTATATACTATTAATTTTTTTTCAGCCCCCAGTTTCTACATTGTCTAATCATCCTCCTACCTTTACTGGCTTGGGACCTATTCTATCTCATTCACAGACGTGCCATTTTGTTAAGTCAGGCAAGTAGCCATTTACACTCCTCATTTCCTGCAGACAATGTCCGCCCTCAAGATTTTAGGTGAGACAATTAATTTTCAACCCTTGGTCTCCACTGGGTTCCAAGAAAGAGCATACTTTGAAGGAAGCACTTCATTAACTTTTCCAGAAGATAAATTTTTGCCCATGATGCTACAATTCAACTAGCTACAATTGCCACTGTCATGGGGCTAGAAGACAGTCAAAAGGCAAGCTAATAACAGAGACTTCCTCCCTGGGCTGTGGGAAACACAAGGTCCTTCCTTCATCAAAGATGATGACAGCTATGTTATCTAGCCATATGCTTGGCTAAAGAAGATGAGAACTTCTTGATGACTGGAGAAGTTACAGAAAAAATCTTCTCCTCATGACTGCACATGAAAGACAAACTGCTCCCCAGTTCAGACACGAAACTTTTTACTAATGAGACCTAAAGCATACAAAAGGAGGAATAGCCCTTCACATCAAAAGAATTAAGGCTGCAATATATTGAGAAAAGGGACGTTTTTCTCCCCTGAGAAAAAAGTAATTTAAAACAGACACAAAAACTGTACAGTTCCTAAAGTCTGTCTACCCATCTCCTGAGCCACTGGGGTGTATGGCACTGATGTACTCTTAAGCTCGCACAAAGAGTGAGATGGAGTCCATAAAGGCATAATAACACAGTTCTCTGCAGTACCTTTTTGAATATATATTTACAGCATGGGCACTCCCAGAGATTGTCTTGTAGAATAGACAGGGAGGAGATGAGGTTGCCCCAAGGCTCACTAATTGTCAGACACTGAGATGAACAAGATTTGAACACTCCTAGATTGCCAATTGGCTCTGCCATTTCCAGGTGTGTGAACTTCTGGACACTCCCTCATTTATGTCACCTTACTTTCAGACAATAATTATTTGTACTTCAATAATTAGTAGCTTCCATAGAAATACTCTAAAAAGAAAGTAACTTGGGAGAAAAGAGTTGAATAAAGTTTACAGCTATAGATGTCAATTCATCATTCAGAGGATGTCAAGGCTGAAAAGTAAATAAACTAGTTAAATGACATACATGGCCCACAAAAAATGAATGTAAACTTCTTCCTCCTCTTTCTTGTCTCACATAGCTTAGGAACTCCTGCCTTGGGAATAGTGTTGCCTACAGTGAGTTGTGTCTTCCTATGTCAAAAAACAACCAAGACAATCCCCACAGAACAAACTGTTCTAGAAAATTTCTCATTAACATGTTTTTCTCCGGAGGGATGAGGAAACTTGAGGTAAGTTTGAAAAAACAGGAAGCATCAAGAACATTATGAAGAAGACAAGCTAGTGTTACAGGTACTGAGATAATGGGTATCTAAGGAAAAGCTTGTCAATCCTGTCTAGTAAAATGATGTTTTTACCTCATTCATCTCACTTCCATCTAAATAAAAGGACTCTAGCACTTTAAAAAATGTTTGTGAGATGGGTAAGAAAAATAAGGATGACAAGTTTTGGTAAGCAGTATGATTCATCTGAAGAAAACGAGTTTTGGAGAAGATTAGAATCTTGGTTGTCATTTGAAGTTAATAGATGAAAGGGCTTGCAGTAAAATTGGGTATTCTTGGTTTCAAAATTATTGATTAAAATACCTCAACTAGACACACTAAACATCTTAGCTCTTTCTTTTCATAAAGAAAGAAGTAACAAAATTAGCTTATTCCTCATATCTGGTGTTATAAGCATCATTTTTTATAATGCCACAACTGTATGCCTTGCGTCTAATGCAAAGGACTATTTACAGCAATATACTTTGTTTCTTTTTGGTTGATTACATTCAGGTATGAGAACCAGCACAGAGATGAATGTATTAAGATAAACTAGTATTTTTTCAACTAAAAAACAAAAACAAACCAAAGACTGCTTACCCAAGTACTTCTACACTGTGTCAAGTTGAGAGTTATAAGGACCACAATATCCAATCAAGCTTTTGCAAGTAGACACATAAAATAATATGGAAGTTATAATGAAATTAATGTGGTTTATGTTATTGCAGAGCAGAACCAGAAGAAGGTGGTTCAGGAGGGATGACTGACTCTTTTTTATATAGTCATCTAAGACACAAAATTTCCATCTCTCTTATTCTGCTAATGTTTTCATAAAATCCTGACAAGTCTATGAGACCTCATATAACCTTGTATGAGGTGGGATGATAGAAGAACAATCAGACTGCTTGTTCACTCATTACCAATAAACCAAACATATTCCTTCAGTTTTATGATTTATGTGGTTAAGATTTTATATGGTCAGGTTACAGTTCCGGGACCAGGTTCTGTCTGTGGTGTGTGTCTCCACACACTCCTTAGCAGACAGGAATAGAGTTTGGCTGTGAGAGGCTTCTCCAGCTGCAGCTAAAAAAGGAGGCATCCCACAGTAATCTCACCCTCAACTGCATCAGCAGAGAAAGACTAAGGACTTGAAATTCAGACCCCGCTCCCAGAGCAGAGTCAGATATTGAGCAGACCCCTTGCTCAGAGGCAACAGGAGACACACAAGCATTCTTGCCACAACTGACCAGGAGCCACCCAATCGTGAAACACTGAAGCCATGGGGAGATGCCAGTGCAAAAATATATATAATAATATAAAGAACAACGAGGTAACTCCAGAAGAAAGTGGTGGTTATACAACTTCAGGACCTGAACAGATCAATAAAGAGGAAGCAGAAGGAAACACCAAAAATACCTTTATGATGATCATTGAAGCCCTCCAAGTAGATATGAAAAATTTCCTTAAAGAAATAGAAGAAAATACAACCAAAAAATTGGAAGAGATGTACAAATCTATGAAAGAAACATGTCAGAAACTAAAAACTGAAATAGAAGCAATAAAAAAGGCACAAAATGAGGCAAAGATGGAAATAGAAAAACTGAAGAAAAAACCTGGAACCACAGATACAAACATAACCAACAGAATTCAAGAGATGGAAGATAGAATCTCTGAAGTGGAAGACTTAGTACCTCAAATAGACATATCAGTCAAAGAAAATACTAAAACTAAAAAAGCCTTAACACAAAATGTTCAGGAAATCTGGGACACCATGAAAAGACCTAACTTGAAAATAACCTAACCCTAACCCTCTCTCTGCTTTTTGATTATTTTGGATAAGGGCTTATCTATTTTGTTGACTTTCTTAAAGAACCAACTCTTGGATTCTTTGATTCTTTGTATTGTTCTTTTTGTTTCAATTGTATTGATTTCAGCTCTAAGTTTGATTATTTCCTGCCGTCTACTCCTTCTAGGTGAGTTTGCTTCTAATTGTTCTAAGACTTTCAGCTGAGCTGTTAGGTCTCTAGCGTGAAATTTCTCTAGATTTTTCATATAGACATCTAGAGCTATAAATTTTCTTCTTACGACTGCATTCATTGTGTCCCACAAGTTTGGGTATGTTGTGGATTCATTTTCATTTAATTCTAGGAAGACTTTGATTTCTTTATTAATTTCTTCCTTGACCCAGAGATGGTTCAGCTGAGTGATGTTTAGTTTCCATGAGTTGGTAGACTTTTATGGATTTTTTATGTTGTTGAACTCTAACTTTAGGCCCTGGTAGTCTGATATGTTACAAGGGATTATTTTCATTTTTTGTATCTGTTGATATTTGCTTTATGACCAATTATGTGGTCAATTTTGGAGAAAGTTCCATGAGGAGCTGAGAAATATGTATATTCCTTTGCATTTGGGTTGAAGCTTCTATAGATATCTATTAAATCCATTCGTATCATAACCTCTTTTAGACTCCTTATTTCTCTGTTGAGTCTCTGTCTGGTTGACCTATCCAGGGCTGAAAATGGGGTATTGAAGTCTCCCACTATTAGGGTATAAGAATTGATGTGGGATTCGAGCTTTAGCAGTGTTTCTTTTACATAGGTAGGTGCCCTTATATTAGGGGTACAAATATTCAGGATTGAAATATCCTCTTGAACAATTTTTTCCTGAGTTGAATAAGTAATGACCATCTTGGTCCCTTTTAATTGCTTTTAGCTTAAAGTCTACTTTGTTAGATATTAGGATTGCAACCCTCGATTGTTTCTTAGGACCATTTGACTGGAAAATCTTTTCCCAACCCTTTATTCTAAGCCTGTGTCTGTCCTTGTGGTTGAGGTGTGTTTCTTGTAGGCAACAGAAGGATGGCTTCTGTTGTTGTATCCATCTTGTTAGTGTGTGTCGTTTTATAGCAGAATTGAGTCCATTGATATTAAAAGATATTAGTGACCACTGATTGATATTTCCTGCTATTTTAGGTGGTAACTTGTTTGTATTTCCTTTCTCTGGAGTATTCTTCTGTGGGGTTATTGATTGTTTGTGGTTTCATGGGTGTATCTGGGGTCCTTAGGTTGGAGCTTTCCCTCTAATACTTTCTGTAGTGCTGGATTGGTAGATAGATATCCTTTCAGTCTGACTTTGTCATGAAATACCTTGTTTACTCCATCTATGGTGACTGATGATTTTGCAGGGTATAGTATTATGGTTTGGCAGCCATGCTCTTTTAACGTCTATATAACTTCTAACCAAACCCTTCTAGCTTTCATTGTTTCCATTAAATAGCCAGGTGTTATTCTGATGGGTCTGCCTTTACAGGTAAATTGGCCCTTTTCTTTTGCTGCTCTCAAAATTTTTTCTTTGTTCTGTATGTTTTGTGGCTTGATTATTATGTGGCAAGCTGACTTTTTTATGGGGTAATATCTATTTGGTGTTCTGTAAGCTTCTTGTATCTTTATAGTCATTTCTTTCTTCATGTTAGGAAAGTTTACTTCTATGATTTTATTGAAAACATTATTTGTGCCCTTGAGCTGGTATTCTTCTCCTTCTTCTATTCCTATTATTCTTAAGTTTGGTCTTTTCACGGTGTCCCAGATTTCCTGAACATTTTGAGTTATGGTCTCAGAACCAGAACCCGATGAGAACACATTTTCTCTGGCAGGGATTCAGACGCTTGGGCCTGCTGAGCCCACCTCACCTTTGGGTGGAGTCTGAGTCTGGCTTTCAGATTCCTCAGTCCTTCTCTGTTTGAACAGTTAGAGGTGGGGTTGCCATGCAATTTCCCTTGTCTTAGCAGCAGCTGGGAGGACCCTGACGGCTAAAGTTTATGTCTGTGTGCTACGGAGTGTGTGGGGACACGCTCCACAGACAGCACCTGGTCCCGGAACTGGAACCTGACCTGGGAAATACACTTCTACCAATTGGCACAGGTGACTACTTCCTAAATATAATACCAGTGGCTCAGACACTAAGATCAACAATCAATAAGTGGGATCTCCTGAGGCTAAGAAGCTTCTGTAAGCCAAGGACATTGTCAATAGGACAAAACAACAGCCTACAGAATGGGAAAAGATTTTCTACAAGTGATAGAGGACTGATCTCTAAGATATATAAAGAACTCAAGAATCTAGAGCCCAAAACCTTGAATATCTCGATCAAAAAATGGGGTTCAGATCAAAAAAGGGAATTCTCAGAAGAAGAATTACAAATGGCTGAAAGGCACCTGAAGAAGTGCTCATCATCCATAGCCATCAGAGAAATGCAAATCAAAACAACTTTGAGATAACACTTGACACCTGTTAGCTTGGCTAAGATAAAAGTCACAGAGGACAGCCTATGCTGGAGAGGATGCAGAACAAGGGGAACACTCCCCCATTGTTGGTGGGAGTGTAAGTTTGTTCAGCCACTTTGGAATGGAGTATGGTAGTTTCCCAGAAAGTTGAGAATCAATCTCCCCAAGGACCCAGCAATATCACATCTGGTTGTATACTCTAAAGATGCACAGTCAAACTCCAAAGGCATTAGCTCAACTATGTTCATAGCAGCGTTATTTGTATTAGCAAGAACCTGGAAACAACCTAGATGTCCCTCAACTGAAGAATGGATTAACAAACTGTGGTACATCTACACAATGGAGTACTACTCAGCAGTAAGAAAAAAATTATATCCTAAAATTTGCAGGCAAATGGATAGACTTGGAGAATATCCTCCTGAGTGAGGTATCACAAACCCAGAAAGATAAGCAGGGGATATACTCACTCATTAGTGGACTCTAAAGAAACAAACAAAGAAAAAATGTAAAGCATGCCCAAGCTGCAAACCGAAACCACTGAACAGCTTGGGATCAGAAACACCTGGGACTGACTCCTTGGATCCCACTCCTTCCAGAGGAACACTTGACTCAGTCTTGAGGTTGGGGGGGAGAAAACTGGATCTGCCAGGAGTGGAGGCTGATCTAAGCAATATTGGGACAGCGGGACCTTGGGACTGCCTGCTGCCTGCCCAGAGAGGGGATGAGGAGTTGTGGAGAAGAGAGAATGACCTGATGTGGTGGGAGGGGGAAGGGACCTTTAATAACGATATACAAGGATGGAAAGTGTGACTTCTTTGTTCATAATAATAATAAAAAGGAAAATGTTCACTGTTGATAAGTTAGCAAATGATAGCTAATCAATTTGAGTGAAAAAACATAACAATGCCAATGCTTCTTTTCACAAATTTCTCTTTTTATGTTGTATAAGCTATGTAGGTAAAAGTTCAACAAACAGTATTAAGTCAGTTTCTGACTTCTCTAATGCCTTCATGTGTCTTTGAACTTTATCTATAAAATCTAAAAATGTTTTAATTCTATGATCACCAAAATGAGGGTGTTTGAAAGCTTATATTTTATGACCAAAAGAGGATGTCTGGAGCTCAGATTCTTTTTGTTCTTATGTTTTGTTTGGTTTTATTTGCCATCAAAGAGAAGAAAGACAGTGATGTCATTGCAGAAGACAGTCATGTTCAATCTACGTGCATTAAGGGTAATCTATCATAAAAAGTAGAACAAGTACATTTTTATTTTATGATAGGGTCTCTGAAAAGCATAGCACAGCCTTCTCATACAATTTTCAATGGTTACTTTGCAATAAAGGGCATGAAGTATATATAAGAAAAAGATTTTATTAGACAGATATATAGATCTGAGGAGAATATGTAGCTAGAAGTAAGTTTGACCAATCTATATACAGTTATAGTTAGATATAGATGTGAGAAGATGTTGTACTCTACTCACAATAGATTAACTATAGATTGTTGTTTCAAAAACACTAAAAAAATGTTATATTCTCAAGAGTCAACAAGAAGATATACTATTCATTTAAACAGGTAAATATATTTAAAATGACACAAAATTATGCAATATCTACAATTATATTCTGTCAGAGTATTTACACATTCTTTAATGTCTGTTACATTTAATATGAATGGGGAAAATAAGTACTAAAGAGGGGCAGGCTAGTGTGATGGTTATGCCTGTAAGAACACTTTCTGCTCTTGCAAAAATTTAAGCTCCGGGGGCTGGAGAGATGGCTCAGTGGTTAAGAGCACCATCTGCTCTTCCAGAGGACCCGGGTCCGATTCCCAGCACCCACATGGCAGCTAACAACTGTCTGTAGTTCCAGTTCCAGGCAAACACCAAGGCAAATAAATAAATAAATAAATAAAGGTTTTTTTTTTTAAAAAAAAAAAAAAAAAAGAAAGAAAGAAAGAAAGAAAGAAATTTAAGCTCCGTGTCTACATTTGGTGGCTCACAACCATCTGCAACTTCAATGTAAGTCTTTGACTTTGGAGGCCAAGGCAAAATCATTCGAACAGGAACCTAGAGGCAGGAACTGCAGCAGAAGCCATCAAAGGGTGCTGCTTACTCACTTTTTTCTCCTGGCTAACGTACTCTTTCATTTCTTATACATTCTAGTGAAGAGAGTAAACTTAGCTCAAGAAATGCCATTTTGTATTCTAGTAGTCATAGACATAAAATAGAGTTCAGTTCCACATTCCTGACAGGGGCTTGCTCAGTTCTAGGAGAGAATGAGCTGGAAACCTAGATGACCCAGGTGGGGTCCGGGACTAAAAGGAGTCTTCTATTTTAGAGAACTATGCTAAACTAAAGCAGACAGAGCCCTGAGAAAGAGTCCCTCACCCAGTTCCCTGAGGCTATTGTTAGAAACAGCTACTCACAGAGGGGCAGCATGACCTCAGTTCAGACTGCAGAATCCATACCACCCTGACCCTGCTATCCAACCACCAAATGCTCTAGTCAAAATACACCACCATCATTCCTGGGCCCAGATTCAAGGAGAAATTCCCCAGATTAGCTGTCAGCACACAACCTTGCACTAGAGTAACTCCACATTGTATTTTTTTCCTTTAAAAGTGGTAGTTAAGCTCCCCTCAGGAGCCCCTCCTGATCTTGCTATGGCAAGAGCTGGACTGGGTTCCCTGCCATGGCTTGTATTTACCTAAATAAACCTTGCTGTTGCATTCTGAACTTCTCCAGTCTTTGGTGGTCTCTTTGGGAAATTTTGGCACAACACTAGGACCACTTAAACAATGTGGTACTGTACACAGTGGGCTGTTCCTTCCTACATCAATCATTAATCAAGACTGTGCTCCACAGGCTTCCCTAAAAGCCAAGTTGATGATGACATTTTCTCAATGAGATATTCTTCCCAGACAAGTTGAGTTTATGTCAAATTGACAAAAACAAACAAGCTAAAATATAAATAACCATCTGTGGATGGTTAAAGGAGGGCATAGCAGAATGAAGGCAAAAGAAAAGGAGAAATGGATGATACTATAAGTCTTAAACAGGGATGTTGATATGAGGATTAGTGATATGACGGGAAGAGAAAGTGTAGAAATTGTTGAAGAATTAGCCTGCCACATGGAATTATACTGGCTTGTATTCAAACAGAAAACAAAAAAAGGGAAACCATAAAATAAAACCAATTAAAATTGCTTTCATTTACTTACTGAGTAACCTCACCAATTCTCATCTTATTCTTCTTGAGGTAGGGTCTCTCAATAAAACACAGTTCATTGTTATGACTAATCTTGGTAATCAGAATGCTCTGAAGATCCCCCTTCTTCCACCCTCTGATGGTGAAATTACAGGCAAGTTTTTCACCTGCCTGGTATATATAATATATTAATCATGATTCTCTAAGGTCACAGAACTTATGGTGTATATATGTGAGTCTGAATCTTTGGATTCTAATACTTTCCATATATATATTATTAGAATGACTTCCAGGCAGTCTAACCAACACGGCAATGTCTAGCTGTGAATGGAAAACCCTGTGCTCCTGGGGACTGGTCATTATGTCAGCAGTATGCATCTTTCCACGTAAAGATTTTAAACAAAGGCATGTGTCATACCACCTCAAAATCCAGATTGAAGGCATGGTGTATTCCTGCCTCAAGATCTAGATTTCTGGTGTGCCCTGCATTTCTGGATTGTATTTAAATTCAGATATGGTCAGGTGGACAATCAAGAATAGCCATCACATGTGGATTTCTGAAGATCCAAACTCATATTTTGTGTGTGTGTATGTGTGTGTATGTAGCAAACAATTTAAGCCAGTAGTTCTCGACATTTCTAATGTTATGACCCTTTAATACAATTTCTCAGGTTGTGGTGACCTTCTGTCACAAGATTATTTTCATTTGTACTTCATAACTGTAATTTTGCTACTGTTATGAATCATAATATGTATCTTAAATATTATGACATATATGATATCTATTTATACATATATTCATGTATCTACTTGTGTTCTCTGATGGTCTTAGGAGACCACATATTGAAAACCACTCAAACATGTCTGCAGTCCCTCAACTTTTCTTAGGAAAGTGAAGCATGCATGCCTGTGGCAGCTAATTAAACTTCCCAAGATGGATAATCAACTCAGTGTCCTATATCTCACAATTAAGAAAATGGTGGAAGAGAAGGCAACATTTCACTGAGAGAGTCACAGATATAGAGAAAAGATGCAGGTCTTCCTTTGATATGTGTGCTATGGCTTTGTGTAAAGACTTATAAGCAGTTTGGTTTAGGATGTGTGAAAATATGCAATGCTCAACTGAAGTTAGATATTTAAAATAAAGTTTCTTTTTATCTTTTAGATTATATATGTCACCAGGAATCCAAGAGATGTTGCTATATCTCTTCATCATGTAGGAAAAGAGCTGCAGTTCTTGAATTAAAAGTCTTTTGATGAATATCTTCATGCATTTATCCAAGGTGATGGTAAGTGGATCTGGACCACCAATATTTTGAAATCAAGGCAAGACCAGAGATCTGTGATGCAAGTTTAAAAACCAAAACTGAGGTTGAAAAATGCTTAAAATTTACTCAGTGTAGCACAATAAGGATGGCTTAGATGTTAAGAGTGTATAATATTCTCACAAATATCCAATTTTGGTTCCCAGAATCAATATTAGGCTGCTCTTAACTGCTTCTACCATCAGGACTCTAGCACTCTCTTCTGACATACCCAGACACTGTAGTCAAGCATGCACATATGTTGGGGTGGCCTCTCGGACAAAACAGCACAGACTCTGATATCAGATACAAAATACAGACAGTTTATTCATGCGCGCACGGGTCAACGGCACGGAATAGGGCCGAAAACCCCAATCAGCAAACCCGCTGGCCTTTTATTAGGTTCTTTTCTCTGGGTGGGGGTGTGAGGTCATCTGGAGTTTAGCCATCTGGCAGGCCATCTGGCAGGCTCTATCTCCGGGAGCATTGGGTCACGTCCTGTTCCCTATGAAGGCAGTTGTTTACCCACTCATCCCGTTCCATTTGGCCTAAGACAATGGCTCCGCAGGCAATGATTTACTCACAGGGCAATGTTACACGGGGGTCGCTTTTCCAACCCTCAGCTTTTTACGATCTAGCATTCCTTCTCTAACATTCCTTCTCACAATCTAACACATACTTATACACAAATAGACATATGCATGTAATTTAAAAATAACAAAAATAAATGTTTTATAATTTTACTCAGTGTGATGTCAAGAATTGTATGTACAGCCAGGTGTGATCTATTTTTTTTAATGCATTTTTCTTACTTAGAAAAACCAATTCTTGTATGATATACCATATAGTTATGAATAATCATCTTTTATTTTTATACTTTTTCAATTGATTGTTTTTAGATATTATATTTATTCATTTAGTGTGTATGTATGTCCCGGTCAGACGGGTCTTCAATGTGGACCTGAAGAAAGGGGGCGAAACAAATGGGGGCCAAGAAAAAACGAAGAAAATGAGAGCAAGACAAAACTTTTTTTATAAAGCTCTGAAACTTTATTATTCGTCCAGCAGTTAAATAGAGATTCAAGGGTGGGGAAATTCCACAGTCACAATGGTGTGTTGCTAAACAGGATACGTTACTATGGAAACCTATCTATTATCAGTCAATTGCCTGAAGGGAGTCACAAGTGGTCTGGGAGGTAAACTTGTGGTAAAAAGAAACCACCCCAATTCATGGCATAGCTTAAAACAATGGGGATTCGCGAAAGCTGGGAGGGCCAGCTAGACTAGCAGGCAGCAGGCGGCAGGTGGGCGGTGGCCGCCGGCAGGGAGGGAGGGAATGAGCAAGCGGTGAGCAAGGCAGCAGGGTGGCCGGGTCCCTAGGGCAGTGGAGATTCCTCAGGCCGGTCCAGTGTCCTCCCCGGAGTCCATAGCACCTCCAGCACCCAGCGGAGCGGACATGGCCCTGCCTGGCCATGGCCTCATTGCTGAAGGTGGATCAGGAAGTGAAGCTCAAGGTTGATTCTTTCAGGGAGCGGATCACAAGTGAGGCAGGAGACTTGGTGGCAAATCTTTTTCCCAAAGAAGTTATTAGAACTTGATAGCTTTTAGAAGGAACCAATCCTAAATATCCATGACCTAACTCAGATCCACTCAGATATGAATCTCCCAGTCCCTGACCCCATTCTCCTCACCAATAGCCACGATGGACTGGATGGTCCCACATACAAGAAGCGCAGGTTGGATGAATGTGAAGTGGCCTTCCAAGGAACCAAGGTGTTTGTGATGCCCAATGGGATGCTGAAAAGCAACCAGCAGCTGGTGGACATTATTGAGAAAGTAAAACCTGAGATTCGGTTGCTGATTGAGAAATGTAACACGGTCAAAATGTGGGTACAGCTCTTGATTCCCAGAATAGAAGATGGGAACAACTTTGGGGTGTCTATTCAGGAGGAAACAGTTCCAGAACTAAGAACTGCATCTTATCTGGACCAGATTTCTAGATATGATATTACAAGAGCCAAATTGGTTTCTAAATAGTTAAATATCCCCATGTGGAGGACTATCGCAGCACTGTCACAGAGATTGATGAGAAGGAATACATCAGCCTCCGGCTCATCATCTCAGAACTGAGGAATCAGTATGTCACTCTACATGACATGATTCTGAAGAATATTGAGAAAATCAAACGGCCCGGAGCAGCAATACAGAGACACTGTACACAGGCCAGGGCCAAGGCCAGGGGACTCTGTGAGTCTGGCTCAAGACCGACATTGCCTTGGTTTGTTACATGACTATCGTGATGGGGCGACTGGCTGGAATAGTAACCACACCTCTGTTTTTAGTTAGAGCCCAATGAAACTCTCATCTGGTTCTGTGAAAAAAAAAAAAAAAAAAAAAAAAAACAAACAAGGGGGATTATAGCCTTCCAGCTCCAGCATATGTATATGAGGTTTCTCACATGCTATAATGGAAATCTGAGGACAATTTGTGGGAGCCAGGTTTCTCTTTCAACTTTGTGGGCTTCAGGGATCAAACTCATAGCAGGCTTGATGTACCTTTTCCCACTGAGCCATTCATCTATTCCTGGCATTTTATTCATAATAAAGTACTATTTAATAAATCTGTTTGTTTTATAAAATAGTTCTCACAGGCATTTGGATTTAATCCTGATCTTTCATACACTTTTCTAGTTAAAGTTTTAAGAAGCAAGACTGGAGATGTGGTTCAGTGGTTAATTACATTTCTGCTTTTTTCAGGGGACCCAGGTTCAGTTCTCTGTACCCACATGATGATGATGGCTTACATCCACCCCTAATTACAGTCCCAAGAGATACTATGCCCTCTTCTGGTCTCTTTGAATATTGCAACCTTGTGGTGTACATATGTACCAGGAAACATTCATACACGTGAAATAAGATTTAAAAATTCTTTGTAAAAATGTAGGTAGTATGTCTGTATAGTTTTTATCCTTTAAAAAATGCATATGACTTTCTTGACCAATATCATAATTGTATTATATCTCCGTAGAGGTAGAAATTTGACATTCTTTACCTTCCTCGATGTAAATACCATCTTATAATCAGAAATAAGAATACATATATATTTGTCAAGTGCAAAGTTCAGTAGTCTTTTACTTTTTCTCCTTTATCTCCATAGTGTCTTTTGGATCCTGGTTTAATCACACAGTTGGGTGATTAACAAGGAAAGACATAGAAAATTTTCTACTAATGTCTTATGGGGAGCTCCATAGGGTAATTCTTTTTGTTTTATCATGCTTCCTTTTTTTTTTTTTTCAAAATCTGCCTTTGTTCCTTTACTCTCTATTTCTACAGTGGTACAAAAGCAAGTAAATGAATTGTAGGCTTTCATAGTTAGCATCCATTGTCAACTTGCCATACCAAGGAGAGGGATTTCAATGGGGAAAATGCTTCCACTGGATGTCTGTGGTGGCATTTTCTAGATTAATGATTAATGTAAGGGAGACTAACCACTCAGGGTACTATATCCATAGGCAAGTTGGCTTGTGATGTATAAGAAAGGTAGCTGAGTATGCCAGAGGGAGTGAGGTAGCAAGCAGCATTCCTCTGTGCTCTCTACTTCACTTCCTGCCTCATGCTCCTGCCATGGCCTCTCTCAATGATACTCAAAATCCATGACCTGCATAAAGTCCTCTTCTCCCAGGTTGCTATTTGTTAGTATTTATTATGGCAACAGAAAAACTAACTAAAAGAGGGAAGGTAGAAGTTGTGTAAAACCCAGCATTTCACTGCCTACTTAACCTCAGCAAATTCTGATCACCTTATGACTCATTGTTCTCCTGAAATTGCAAAAATTGTATTCAACTAACACAATATAATGACAAATATCTAAAATAGTGAATGTCATGGAATGTATATGTGCTTAAGTTTTAGCCATGTCTTATTAAAGACATGTGCCTTCTGTAAATTTTCCTTAAATTTTAGGGTAAGAATCTGCTGGCTTTGTTCAGGATACTAGCTTGGCACATGCTCCGGACTCAAGTTCCACATCCTTAGTACACTTAGTTATCTCAGTGGATCCCACCCTAACACGCTGACCACATCAACACCGGAGCTAAGGGATAATCAAATGGATTGTATAACATAAAACTTGGGCATAGGACCTTTTGTATAAACTTTCAGAGAATGTTCCAGGCTTGATTCCTAAGCCAGAACCAAGGACTTGCCAGAAGGAATCTCACCATTGTAAACTGTATATTATATGCAGCATTTCCAATGCCTCAAAGTAGTGGTTTTTCATACAATTCTTATTCTGTTTTCAAATTCACTTCTCTAAACTGATTTAATCCAGTGACTACTGAAATTTCCATTTCTTTCTGTGGTATACAGTGTTTTTAAAAAGTGAATATCCATTTTCAACCCAATTTAGATCCAGTTTGATTCATGAGACTTGGTTTTGCCAATAAAATTTGCCAGTAAAAAGTTGGTAACCAAGGGTATGGATAAGTGTGTTGGAGAGAATATAAAAAAGTTACATGTACCTTGATAAGTTGTATGTGGGGCACACAGGGAGAAACAGAAGATGGACTGTGTAGGCTTGAGAACAAGTAGAAAGATGTAAGGAAAATAGCAAAGCCTGATGGGTAATGAGATGAATGTGAGTTCAGTCAATAATATACATGTATAAAGTGACATAATGAAATCCTACATTTATACAATTAAAATTGATTTATTTTTTGGAAAAGAAAAGCCAAGGCTTCAGGTTGGTTCAGCAGTTCAGAACAGGGGCTGCTTTTCCAGAGGACCTGATTTTGGAACACAAACCTGTGTCAGTTAATTCACAACTGCCAGTAACAATAGCTCCAGAGCTATTCACACACAGAGACACACCATTTTTTTTTGTTTGTTTGTTTGTCTTAGTTGATGGCTGTCAGGCCAACTTGTTTAAGGAATAGGTTTTCTTTTCATTACATTTTTAATCACTTTACAATGTAAAACAGAGAATGAAAATTGGTAATGGCGGGTTTGGAGTGATGCCTAAGTGGCTTAGAGTACATGCTGCTTTTACAGAGGACCTGGATTTGATCCCCAGCACCCACACGGTAGCTCCCAGATGCATCTAACTCCAACTCAGAGTGATCCATTGGGCAGTAACTCTTCTGAGAGAATATGATGTAATATATGAATATGATTCTGGCTTTAATGGGCACTACATTCACATGCTTTATATATGTATATATTATACAATAAAATTACATAGTATATATTACTTACAAATTAACTTTCATATATTATATATTATTGTATAA
Organism: Sigmodon hispidus; assembly: GCA_004025045.1. Lineage (NCBI taxonomy): Eukaryota > Metazoa > Chordata > Mammalia > Rodentia > Cricetidae > Sigmodon > Sigmodon hispidus. Next base: position 21,218 of record PVIH01016105.1, on the reverse strand, counting down.
TATATGTAAATTTTATAAACATAATATAAAATATAAATTTAAAGTACTTTACATGTATTATATTTTTAACATGTAAATAAATGATATACGATATGTATTTGAATATTAATTCACATATCATATTACAGTAATATTTGTGTATATCTATACATATTTTATAAAGACAAATATTGATATATAATATATTTTATATAATTATATATATGTTGTAGGATGTTGGAAACAAAATATTAGGTCACACATTAAAAAAGAATTCCCCTAGATGAGAACTCAAGGGCTCTGTCCTCATTAGTGGTTGTATTCATTCTCCTCTGTTAACTCCTTTTTCATCCACAGGACCTCAGAGGCAACATACAAAAATTGTATCAATTTCTAGACAAACATCTGAGTCCAGACCAACTTGATTCTGCTGTCCACAATGTGTCCTTTTCAGTCATGAAGGAGAATAGAATGTCCAACAGTACAATGCTAAGAAACCCAGGAGCTGAGATCACCTATATACCATTGCTGAGAAAGGGTGAGACAAGTTAGAGTGTCAAGGTTGTGCTGTAGAAATGGGGAGGTTTTCAATGTTAGCATAAAGCATGAGTCATGGAAACAGATGTGCTTGGCAGTTAGCATCATATTACATCATATTCTCTCAGAAGAGTTACTGCCCACAAATCCATTATTGAGAATCATTAGAACCATTGTTAAACAGAGAAGGAATGAGAGGTGCCTGTGTCTGTGTCCTGTGGGCTCTGCCTGTGCAATGGATAAGACTTACACCATTCAGTCTTAGTGACATTGTTCAAATCTGTAAGAAACCAGAGATAAAGTCACAGTAACAAGACTTTCCAATTCAGTTGGTTTTGTGGGATGACAACAGATAACCCATGCAAGAATTCATGTGTGTATATGACATACAATGTCATTGATTAGTAACAGAATTTATTTACATGTGCAGCAACTTGGATCAATTCCATTGGCTTTATACTGAGCAATAAAATTTAACAACAGAAATCAACATGCAGTATACTTATATAACATTCATAAAATAGAAGATAATTGTAAAGGCAGAGGCTATGTTGCTAATGTTCAGGGATCCATTGTGGTGGAACTTGATGGATCATATATGACTAAAATGTAGTAGTATTGGGATGTTTGTGGCAGTGGACTATCTATGTATTTCAGTGGAAATGGATTACAACAGTATCTCACATGGAGAAAAGTGATGTAGAATAAATATATTTTTCTAGTGGAAATTTCTCTGATTACAGTATGGTATAAATATTCTCTTAACTAGAATAGAACCTTTGTTTTAAAATAGTTGAAGGACACAAACTTTTGGTGCCAATTTGGTAACCTGTTATTCTATCCCATGACTGCCAAATTTTTTCCACATAGGGGATGGGACTGAGATTCAGATTTGAGAATTTTCTCCATCTTTCCTTCAAAAGTTCAAGACTAATATTTTTCACCTGACATTTCTAGTGGTCACAGCTACCAACTTTCAATTAAGACAAGTCCTGTCCCTTTGGTGCTAAGGTAGTTTTGACAAGTGGGCCATTGTTACAAAGCAGAAAATTGTTGGATGACCCATTTTGGTCTTGAGAGATAATGCCAACTGCATTGTACAGTTGAGAGTGTGACAGTCTTGGCTACACAAGTGTGATGTTTGCTCATTTTCTTTTCTTTTCCTTCTGTGTTTGATTGACAGGGATTTGTGGTGACTGGAAGAATCAATTCACTGTGGCTCAATGTGAAACCTTTGACAGAGTTTATCAGGAGAAGATTTCAGAGCTGGATCCTGGTCTCTTTCCCCGGTCCAAACACTGTTGATTGATACTTGCCCCCCCCATCCCAGACAGGATTTTCTTAGTGTGGCCCTTGGCTATGCTGGAACTAGCTCTGTAGACATGCTGGTTTTGAAATCAGAGAGCACCTACCTCTGACTCTTGAGTGCTTGGATTAAATACTGTCTGGTTATCTTGTTGGAAGACTGTAAACCCTTTAAGAACTCTGAGTGCTAGCTAATAATACTGAAAAAAATTTCTCTGTCCTTTTTTTTTTTTAAAAAAAAATTGTTGTCTGGATGCAAGTTAGTCATCTGGAAGCAGAAAATCTTTTGGAGAAAATGCCTCTATCAGATTGGCCTATAGGATGGCCCAGGATACTCAAGGTGGTGCTACGTTTGAAGAAGTAGATCTGGGTTATATTAAAAAAGAAATCTGAGCAAGCCACAAGGAGCAAACCATGGTCTCTACTTCAGTTTCTGCCTCAGTTTCCCATAGTAATGGACCTATAAGCCAAATAAACTTCCCCTACCCATGTTGCCTTTAGTATGTGTTTTATTACAGTAATGTTCCAAAACTAATTTCAATCAAGGTATTCATAATAAAACTTCAATGTATCGTTGCTTTCAAACCACTGCAATGATAAATTTATTGGTATTGAAGCAAGTCAGCAGGGAGAAGTATATGCTTGTCTGAGCTTTAAAACTAGATTTATAAGGAACACACAAAACACATAAGGACACTTATAAAGGAAGTCTTGTTTAGGCACCCTCTCTATTATTGCTTGGAGTCCTAGCCAGGAACATCTTGTGGGTTCTTGGAGGTTTTCTTAGCACCCGGTTTCTTTCAAACCCCATAGTGGCTCCCTCTATCAAGATATTAATTTCTTCCCCCACCCTCTTTATTGCATCTCTCACTAAAGTGTCTCCTTCTCTCATGATTGGTCCCATCTCTCACTGGTCAACATTTGTTATAATCCCAATTAATTCAGGTGATCTCTATTTCTTCTTCCCAGAGAGATCCCTGGATGTCTCCCTTAAGTTCCTTCTGTTACCAAGCTGTTCAGGGGTTGCAGCTTGAGGCCTGGACATTCTTTGCTTTTTTTCTAAGATCCACTTATGAGTGAGTATATATCATGTCTATCTTTCTGGGCTTGTGTTACCTCACTAAGGATGATACTCTCCAAATTGATCCACTACCTGCAAATTTTAGGATGTCTTTTTTTTTCTTTTTTTACTGCTGATTAATACTCCATTGTGTATATGTACCACAATTTGTTAATTCATTTTCAGCTGAGGGGCATCTAGGTTGTCTCCAGGTTCTGGCTATTGCTTTGACAATAGTTGAGCTAATGGCCTTGGGGTAAGAATGTACATCCTTTGAGTATATGCCCAATAGTGGTATTGCTGGATCATTGGGTAGATTGTTTCCCAGTTTTCTGAGGAACTGTTGTACTGCTTTCCAAAGTTGTTGTACAGGCTTAACCCCACCCTCAATGAATTACCACCTTAAGTGTCGTTATAGAACCTTCATCCAACAATGGATAGAGGTGGAGGCAAACATCCATAGCTAAGCACTAGGTCAAGTTTTCAATCCAGTTGAAGAGAGATAGAGGAGAGTGTATATGAGCAAAGGGATCAGGATCATGAGGAGAAGACCCACAGGGACAGCTGACTAGAGCTATTGGGAGCTCATTGAACCAGAACAATTGTTGAGGAAACTGCAGGAAAAGGAACTAAACCCTCCAAAGGTAGATGACTGTCAAATGGCGTGGGCCGTTTGTGGATCCTCTTGCAGTAGGCTTAGACTATGTTCCTATGCATGAACTGTCATCTTAGAGCCCATTCCCCACAGAGGAACACCTAACTCATACTTAATGCTGGGATGAGGGATTCACACCTACCTCAACTGGATATGCCCGACTGACTGAGCTGACCCACCCAGGGACTCCAGCCCTCCTTGGGAAGTGGATGGAGGATGGGGTGGGGAGTTGAGCGAGGACTGGGACGGACTGAGAGGAGGGAAGGCAGGGTGAGCCACCGTGGTAAATATGAAAAAACCTTTTTCAATAAATTAAAAACATGTAAAAAAAAGGAGTAAGCACTTTCTAGTCAGAACTCAGAACATGTTGGGCTATTACTGGCAGCTCAGCAGTTGATACGATTTGTGGCTCTTGCAGAAGATGGGAGATTGCCCACACTCACACCAGGCTCTCACAGTTGCCTTTAAATCGTTCTCCAGGGGATATAGTGACCTCTGGTGGCCTCATGGGAACTTCAGTCATATGTACACATAAAATAATAAAAATAATAAAGAGTAGAAAACTCATTAAGAAAGAAATACATATTGCATTAAATGTGTCAGAGTCAAATTGACCTGAATTATTAGAGTGGGAAAAGTCGTTTTTAATCAAGAAAGATCAGCTGAATTAATATAAATTTCCTCTAGATTTTTAAAAAAAAAAAATTTAAATTTTTTTCTTCTACCCACTACTGCTCCCTCTCCTGCCCCTTCTCCCAGTCCTTCCCCATCCCATCCCCACTTCCCATTCCCTTTCCAGAGAGGCCAAGGAATCCCAAGGTGAGTCAATTTGGTGTAGCATATTCAGTTGAGGTAGGACCAAGTGCCCTACGTAACAAAGCTCAAAAAGGTGTTTCCCCAAGGCATCAGCTTCAAAAACCTAGTTTATGGACTTGGAATAGACTCTCCACAAAAGGCTCCACACACTGTCCTTGCCTTTCAACTGCCATCTACATTCAGGGGATCCCGATGCATTCCACAAAGTGTTGTCAACTGTTATTTCAGAGTCTGGGAGCTCCCAACAGCACAGGAAAGCCTATTACATGGGTCTCCCCATCATTATCCTGATTCCTTCACTCATTCAATCTCTGCTTTCTCTCTTAGCTGGACCAGTAGCTCAGCCCTGTGTTTAGTTATGGATCTCTGCATCTGCGTCTATCACCTGCTGGATGAAGGTTCAATAATGGCAATCAGGGTGGTCATTCTTATGATAATAGGAAAAGGCTAGGTTAGGCTCCCTCTCCACTATTGCTTGGACTCCTATCTGGGTTCACCTGTAGGTTCTTGGGTGTTTTCTAGCACCAGGTTTCTAATCTCATAATGGCTCCCTCTATTAGGTTATCCACTTCTTTGCTTTCCCTCTATGTTGATCCTCCCTCTCTTCCCATTCTTTTATGTTCTCTTTTCACCTCCGCTTGTCTGCCACCCAATATGATTGCAATTTTCTCAGGAGATCTTCTCTAGATCTTCCCAAGGGGATCTATGGATGTCTCTCTTAACTTTCCTATTACCTAGCTCCTGGGGGTGGTCTGGATTGTAGCCTGGTTATCCTTTACATCTAAAATCCACTTATGAGTACATAGCATATCAGAATGATACTCTCCATTCACCTGCAAATTTTAGAATGTCATCTTTTTTTTTACTGTTGATTAGTACTCCATTGTGTAAATGTACCACAATTTTTAAATCCATTCTTCAGCTGAGAGACATTGATGTTGTTTCCAGGTTCTGGCTATTACAAATAATGTTGCTATGAACATAGTTGAGCTAATGTCCTTGGGGTAAGAATGTGCATCCCTTGGGTATATGCCCAATTGTGGTATTTCCTGATCATTGGATAGCTTTCCAGTTTTCTGCTTTCCAAACTGGCTGTATAAATTTACACTCCCAAAAGCAATGGGGGAGTGTTCCCCTTGCTCCACATCCCCTCCAGTATAGGTTGTCATCTGTATTTTTCATCTTATACTTTCTGATAGGTGTAAAATGGTATCTCAGAGTTGTTTTGATTTGAAAAAACTAATTTTATGACTGGAGAGGTAGCTTGGAGTTAAAAAGTACTTGCTGATTTTTCAGAGGACCCAGGTTTAATTCCTAGCACCCACATGGCAACTAATGATCACATGTAACTACAGTACCAGGGTATATGATGGCCCCTTGACCTTCAAGGGCTTCTGTACACATATCCATAAAATACGTATTTTATTATGAGGAAAAAAATAATCTAATCATTCAATGGTTCTCAACTTTTCTAACACTGCAACCCTTTAAAACTGTTCATGTGGTGACCTTCCAACACTAAATTATTTCATGGCTACATCATAGCTGTAATTTCACTATTGTTGTAAATCCCAATGTAAATATTTTAAGCAGGGTATATGAAAACAAATTTCTTTTGGGATTATACCCCAAAGTTGAAAATTACTGATTTAGATTAAAATATAAAATTTAGTTTAAATCAGATTGACATCTTTATTGTAATATGTCACATAAATGTGACTAACAATATGCAAAATCTTAAGTTTTAGAGGTATATTATTTAAGTGTATATATATATGGGTCTGTGTGTACTTGCATTTAGGTGACCATGGAAGCCTGAAAAGCAATCATACTCTAGAGCTGGCTTTATAGACAATTTTGAGACACACAAAGTATGTGCTGGGGTTTGAACTCTGACTTCTGAAGAGTAGAGATCATTTTAACCACTGAGTTATCTTTCCAACCTCTCTTTGAAGGAAAAAGGACAAACCTTGTCTGTTACCAAGAACACAGAAAAAATTTTTTTCTAATTACTTTTCTAAAAATTATGTATTTATAATTTTAACTTTGGGGATTCTAGATACTATGTTTATGCTTCCCAGTCTCTGCATTCTGATGTAAGTATCTTTTGGAAATCCTGGCTTGAACTATAGTTCAGGTACATTTTAGCTGCAGTGAGAATGACACCAGGTGTAGACATGTCCCAAATATCACCAGCAACCAGAACTGCAAGAGAACAAGTCTCTTCAGTTTCAAACTCCAACACTGTAAGACAGTCATTAAGGAATCTTTTATGTTTTCAAACATGCTTATAGTTTATTGAATGTGTTTGCTTTCTAAATATTGCAAAGTGTTAAGGGGAATTATTAAGATGGGTAGGGCAGGGCAATGTGAAAGAACAAGCCTGAATCTAGCTGCAGTTCTAGGTGTGCAACTTGGGACAGGCATATAAGAGAAATATGACAAAGGAGAAGCTTTCATTTCAAGATCAGTTCCTGCTGTTCCATACCAGACGAACACCCCTCTTATTCCTTTCCTCTTCAACCCAGGGATAATGCAAAATATTCAGTTTATTTTTCTTTTCTACAGTTTGCAGTAGCATCTGTGATTTCTTAGAATATGCAGATCGGTCCATTCTGAAGTGAAAAAAAAAAGTTGTTTATTTTTATTATATTTAATGATTTATATGTATTTATACAGGTCATTGCTACAGTACACATGTGAAGGTTGAAGGTCAAGTCAGAGTCCATCCTTCCCCTTTTACTATGTGGGTCCTGGGTTGTCAGGCTAGACAGCAATTGCCTTCACCCAATGAGCCATGTCACCATCCCAAGTTTTGTTAACAATCATTTGCCTCTCATTACCACATGACCTTTGTCACCCTTCCCTGGGGATGAATATGAGGAATGCAATGACTGTAAAGTAAGATATGATTGTCTCCCAGTGAGTAGCCCCCCATATATATATATATTGAAGGCATCTATCAAGATGTTAAGATTAAAGTAAAAAACATTGACATGCAATGACTGTTCACCCATTCATTGTTTAAATGACTTACCAAAATTACAATTATTCTTTATTCATGTATTATAATTTAATATAGTGCTGACGTTTCTCCAAGTTGTGAACACTAATAATTAACATCCTCAGCAATATCATAATCATCCATGTAAGTCTGTATTGTGTATCCCTACTCATTTGCTGTGAGACACTTAGCTCACCCATGAATATATCTGATAGTCATCGATTCACACTGCCTGTTTTACTCATGGCATTATCACTAAGCTTATTTAAAAATATAAATTACCAAACACTCATTAACTTTACACTTATAAAATTATCAAAGAACAAATTTCTGATCCCTCACAAATAAAGCATTTTATGTAAAAAATATTATCAAAGAACAAGTATATTTTAAAATATATGAGTACTATTTATTTTGACCATATCCTTTTCTCATTCCCTCCTCTGACCCCTTGACATTCCTTCTCAAACTTCATGTTCTTTTCTTCCCAATAACTCACTAAATCTATTTTGTGATGCCCATATATGTGTGGATGTAGGTTCATGTTCTGGACCATACGCAACCTACCAGGTTCACTTCCCTGAAGAAAACAACTCTTAACATTGAAGCTACCAAATGTCCCTAGCTTCTCAGTCAGGGTTGAGGGTCATGAGCCTAACTTCTATCCATGCAGTAATGTTGATTTGCTTGAACTTGTGCAGGTCTTGTGCAGGCATCCCCTGATACTATTGGTTCAAGAGTGTATCTTCCTGTTTAAGACTAGAAGAAGCTCTTTTGTTGTATTGCTCCCAACTCTTACCATGTTCATCCACCTTCTTTTTGAATATTCCCTGAACTTTGCAAGTGAGGGATTACACCCTTTTTAAAATCAGTGTGTTAAGCAGTCAATTCTCAACATGGTTAATTTTTTTTTCCTGGAATTTTTTTTTTCAGTTTTTGGGCATTTGTTCTCCCTAAATCTTTCAATTAAGACTAGAACACAGGTCTCTCTGAAAGAACAGCTGGATGCATCAATTTTCTCTCCCTTATATCTGCTTTTTCTTACCTTATATTTCTAACTACATGTCATGTTATCTTTGACTACAACGAGTTAATACAGAGATTTGCCAGGTTCTTTTAAATCTTTTGCCCATTTCAGGCCTTGTTTCTCCAACCTTGCTTCATTCAATATTGCCCCAACCATAGCATTCCTACCGTGATTCCCCCTTCTGTGCCCACATCCTTGTCTTCAAAACATCTCATCCTTGCCTGCATGTCACTCTTTATAATCCCAGTATAGGACCCAAGTCAACAAGGCAGATGCAGGAACCATTTTTCTCACAGAATATTTCTCAAAACATCTTCACAGGCACCCATATATAAGTCTTCACATATGTAATAAGTTCTCAAATACAAATTAAATTTTAAGAAACATAATCTTGATTTATGATCTGTACAGAATGTCAGAATCCTTCCTGACTCTAGGGTGGGGTTATACATTTATGGGTAAAGTACGTGGGCCACAGTGTTTGTAATCACCTCAGTTGGGTGGTTGTATCAGAAGACATGAAAATACCCAACCAAGCTGTTCCCAGTGATATATTACATGCATGATAGTTACAGGATTAGCCAATCACCTTTTGATTGGATTATGATGCCTGCTCCACACAAGAGATATAATGTCTGCTTTTTCAAATATTGCCAACATCTTATGATCCTAGAGGGAAAACCACTGTTGTCCCCCTAAATGATCATATATTTATATTTCTACCAATATATCTGTACTCACAACCTTGGTCAAAGATTTTTTTCTTCTTTTGCTATGGGTAGTTGTTAATGCAGATATCACAACTGGTTGAATGTGCTAAGAGCAAGTGACTATGAATGCTGAGCCATAGACTGGTCATTTATCAACTTTCCCTCTTCAAGGCTCAGGGATTATCATGAAAGAGAAGAAGGACAGACCTTAAGAGCTGGAGGGTGGGAAGAAACACTATGAAATAAAAGAAGCTATCTTTTAGACATGATGTGACTGTTTTATGCACCCACTCATAGTTGATGGTGAGGTTGTGGGCACAAGACATGTATTCAAAATTCCACATGGATGGGAGAAGGACTCTGAGCCCCACTCCTAGCTGAGGAACTATTGGTGATGATGACAGCTGAGTGAGAATAACTTCTAAGATCTGGCTGTTGGTAGGTTGCCCATGCCCCAGTAGATGACCCCAACCCATAAAGATATGCTCATTAGGACTTGGAGTCAGGATGGTATTAATTGGAATTGGAGGGTCCTGGGGGCTGGAGATTTTTAATGCACATTGCAATCACATTACAATGTGAAATATGATCAAAACACATTATATATACATATATACATAAATACACACATATGTATATATGTATGAAAATGTAAAAGAATAAATAGAATTTTATTAAAATTAATTTATTAGCTGGAGAGATGGCTCAATGCTTAAGAGCACTGGATGCTCTTCTAGATGTTACTTGGATTCAACTGGCAACACTCACATGGTGGTTCACAACTGTCTTTCCAGAGGGATCTGGTGCCCTCTTGTGGCCTTTTCAGACACCTGGCATGCACATAGTGCAAAGACTTACTTAGATTAAATCATACAAAAAACAATTTTAAAGGTTAATGTAAAATTGAAAATGTGTCATACCTTGATAGACCATTTAAATGACTTACACAAAATGTACTATATAGGTGTGTATTTTATTTTGTTGTTTAAATAAAATACACACCTATATAGTACACACTCATATTTTATTTTACTTATAACTTTCTATTTTAAATGGTATATGATATTTACATATAACATTTTTTGTGTGTACATTATAGGCTAGGATATGTATATGAGTGGGAACATGTGTTTTTAATATTCTGATGTTAGATAACACTATTTACTATACTTTTAAATTAATTTTCTCCAAATATTCTGAATTTCTTATTCAGAGATGAATACTATTTTTATAAAAATAAGCCAAATTTTTTTAAAGATGTTTGTTGATATTTGAAGTAATCATCACCAAAGGGTAGTCCCCATGAATGGATAGAAATCAAAGATAGTCCTCAAAGTCATAGAGTACAAACGTGGTCCAGCAAAACAGATCTTCCAAGCCCAGGGTCAAAAGAGTTGAGCTTGAACCAACCTCTACAGAAAGGTTTGCTGTGAAGTGATTCCTGAGCCTGGGAGACAGTGAATACTCACCCCAGCACCTTCAAGTTACAGTGTTTGTGATTGAAAGCCTCACACAGAAGCTGCAGCCCATGATGGTCCAAGGTTATGCAGTCAAGGTTCAGGCTAGTTAGGGTTTTGCATGTTGTAAGAGCAGAGGCAAGGTCTTCACAACAGTTAGAGGTGAACTCACACATGTCTAGCCTGCAACAGGGAAATACCAGAAAAGGTGGTATTCAGTGCCAGTTCCAGGCTTTTTATAAAATAACTAACCAACCCCAAATGTTCACAGTAAGTAAAAACACTAAGCAAATTTAGGTTTCATGAAATGGCATTTTTATTATGTGAGAATTTCATACATGTATGCAAGGTGTCTTGATTATATCTATCTACTACCATACTTCCAACTCCCCCTAGACTTCCTTATTCCACACAGCTCTTACTTGACACCATATTTTAAACCCACTAATATAGTGGTTATTAATCTGTAGATTTCAATTACTTAAGGATTGAATAATCCTTTCACAGGGGTCTCAGATCTTCTGCACATTAGATATTTACAACTTGAGTTATAATAGCAGAAAATTACAGTGATGGAGTGGCAATAAAAATGATTTTATAGTCAGGGCTCACTTCAATATGCAGAATTATATTAAAGGGCTGCAGCATTAAAAAGCCACTGCATAAGCTCAATCAGCACTGCCTTAGATGCTTGCATTTAGAACTATCCATTGGCGCACAGGCAACCAGGGCTACATCTCTGAAGGAAATGGACTTACTTTCCATCAGCAGCTATCAGCTGCCAACAGCTCCTCAGCTAGGGCAGAAGCTTTTTGAATGCCCCTGCCATTCATTCTGAAATATTGACTGGCTTGACTCAGGCAAGATACTGAAATTGGTGAAGAAGCTATAGCTGAACACATCATGGGCCTTAAGGAAGAACTCATTACTATTATTTTGCTAAAGGAATCTAGCATAAAAACTACCTTCTAAATCAGAGAGTTCTTAGCCATCCTAATGCTGTGACCCTTTTATAGTTCCTTATGTTGTGTTGACCATTACAAAATTATTTTCATTACTACTTCATAACTGTAATTTTGATACTGTTATAATTGTGATGTAAATATTTGTGTTTTTACATGGTCTTAGATAACCCATGTGAAAGAATCATTTAATCCTCCAAAGGAGTTATGACCCACATATTGAGAACCTTTGTCTTAAATGCTTGGTGTTATTTCTCTATGTTAATTCAGCTCCCAAACCTCATCAGAGAAGAATCTCTTTGTAATCAACTAGTGGTTTCTATACAGACTTACAGCTGTTCAACATTTTGAGAGGGGTTACAGAGTACTCAGCCTCAAATGGAACTTATATACCAGTCCTTCTCCCAGTGTTCAGGAAGAGGGACTGGAAAATACTGGAAGAACCAGATACTGTGGTGGGGAAAACATGACAGCCATTGTTGTCTGTACAAGGCCAGTGTAGTAAAACTTTTATAAAAACTTCAGACTATGCTAGATGGAATTATTCTTAATTATGTTGTCTTAGGGTTTTTATTGCTGTGAAATTCTTTTAGTTTCTCCATGGAAACTCTTAGAAAGAAAAATATTTAATTGTGGTGACTCATTCACAGTTGCAGTCCATTATCATAATGGTGAGACATGGTGACATGCAGGCAGACGTGGTGCTGGGGAAGTGGCTGTGGGTTCTTTCTTGATCCCCCTGGCAACAGGAAGTGGCTTGACTCACTGTGTGTGGCTTGAGCATGTATGAGATCTCAAAGCCTGCCTCCACAGTAATACTTTCTCCAAGAAGACCATGCCTACTACAATAAGGCCACCCATCCTAATAGTGCCACTCCCTTTGGGAATCACTTCTTACAACCCACCATACCTATTAACCCTCTAGCTTTTCCTCATTGATGTGGGAACCCTTTACCAAGACAGCAGAGACTTACCCAAGACACTGCAATTTACAATCAGGATTTTTCAGAGCTTCACATAACAGTTTGACACCCATGTCTTTTATGTTATTGTTACCCAGTTTTAGGGTCTTTAGATTTTTATTGCAATTAAGGACATTTGAGATCTCCTCACAGCAGTCTGAAGTGAGATAACAACCAGACAACCTAGAAAAATACACATGCAAACGTAGTGGCTTATGAATATCAATTTTTGTTTTGATTTATTAATTTTAAATTTAGAACTTCATATGAGCACAGCATCTACATCTCTAATCCCCTACTTCCATTTTCTTCTAGTTCCCTAGTTCTACCAAATTAATAATTCATTTTTTTTTAGGAACCATGTGTACCCTGTATCCAGAGCAGAGTGAGAGGTGAGCGGGTTCCAACTCCTAGGCTGCCCAGGGACCTCTTCTCCAAGGTCACAGCCCCAGCTCTGACCTCACTCTCAGTACTGCCCAGAATGAAACCTGGGAGAGACTTTTCCCAGTAATCCCCAGAGATACATAGCAGGAAAGACATTCCACAGCCAGGCCCTGTTTCCAAGGCAAGCTTTATTATCACAGATAGACCGTCTTTGGATTGTGCAGACCCCATGTGTCCAGACCAGAGTAAGAAATCATGCAAACTATGTGTCCAGAGCAGACTGGAGACACACAACCCAAGGACCCACAACTGACTAAAATCTAAGAGCTGACTAAGAGTGAACCAAGGAAGCAATGGACAGATGCCAGTGCAAGAATACACAATATAAGGAACAACAAGGCAACATCAGAAGAAGCTGGTAGTTCTACAATACCAAGATCTAATCAGAGCAATTCAATATAGTTCTCAAAGTTTGAGCTAAAGCAATAAGAACGAAAGGAGATTAAGGGGATACAAATGGGAAAAGAAAAAGTGAACCTATCTATTTGCAGATGACACTGTATACATAAGTGACCCACAAAATTCTACCAGGGACCTTCTACAACTGATAAACATCTTTAGCAATGTAGTAGGATACAAGATTAACTCATAGATATCAGTAGCCGTCTTATACACTAAAGATGAAATGCCTGAAATGAAAATAAGGGAAACATTACCCTTTATAATAGCTGGAAAAAACATTAAATGCCTTGGTGTAACTATAAGAAGTAACAGATCTGTTTGACAAAAAACTTTAAATCATTGAAGAAAGAAATTGAAGAGGATATCAGAAAATGGAAAGATCTTCCATGTTCCTGGACAGGTAAGATCAACATAGTAAAAATGGCAATCTTACCAAAAGCAATCTACATATTCAATGTAACTGCCATCAAAATCACAACACAATTTCTAAGACCTTGAAAGAATAATACTAAATTTCTTCTGGAATAACAGGAAAGTCAGGATATCCAAAATAATTTTGCTCAACAGAAGAACCTCAGGATGTATCACTATCCCTTACTTAAGGGACTGGGAAGGGCAGGGGAGGGAAGGAAGTTTGAACAAGGGGATACATGGATTTTAAAAAAAAAGAGAGAGACTTTATTCAAAAATAAATGAAAAATCAAAAAATAAATAAATTTAAATCAAATGCAATAATATACACAAAAAATCTACAGTAATAAAAACAGCCTGGTACTATCATAAGAACAGATTTGTGGAACAATAGAATCTAATTGAAGACCATGACATTAACCCACACATCTATGAACATTTGATTTTTGAAAAAAGGCCAAAAATATTCAATGGGAAAAAAGATAGTATTTTCAATAAATGGTGTTGGCATAACTGGATGGTAGTGTGTAGAAAAATGCAAATAGATCTAATCCTATCACCTTGCAAAAAACTCAAATCCAAATGGATCAAAGACCCCAACATAAACCCAGCTACACTGAACTTAATAGAAAAGTGGAAAATACCCTCCAACATATTGGCACATGTGACTACTTCCTAAAGAAAATACCAGTAGCACAGACACTAAGATCAATCAATAAGTGGGACCTACTGAAAATGAGAAGTTTCTGTAAGGCCAAGGACACAATAACACAAAACAACAGTGTACAAAATGGGAAAAGATTTTCACCAACCCTACAAGTGACAGAGGAGGATTGATCTCTAAAATATTTAGAGAACTCAAGAAACTAGAGCCCAAACCCTAAATAACCCAGTTAAAAAATGAAGTTCAGAATCAAAAAGGGAATTCTTAGCAGAAGAATTACAAATGTCTGAAAAACTCTTGAAAATTTGCTCAACATCTTTAGCCATTAGAGAAATGTGAATCAAAACAACTTTTTGATACCACCTTACACCTGTCAGAATGGCTAAGATAAAAGGCACAGATGAAAGCCTATGATGGAGAGGTTGGGGAGCAAGGGGAACACTCCTCCATTGTTGGTGGGAGTGCAAACTATTTCAGCCACTCTGGAATGCAGTATGATAGTTTCTCAGAAAACTAGGAATCCACCTCAAGGATCCAGCAATACCGCTATTGGCCATAAACCCTAAAGAAGCACATTCATACCCCAAAAGTATTAGCTCAACTATGTTCATAGCAGCATTATTTCTAAATAGCAAGAACCTGGAAACAACCTAGATGTCCTTCAGTTGAAGAATGGATTAACAAACTGTGGTAAATCTACACAATGGAGTACTACTCAGCAGGAAGAAAAAATGACATCTTAAAATTCGCAGGCAAATGGATGGATTTGGAGAAAATCCTCCTAAGTGAGGTATCACAAACACAGATAGATAAGCAGGGGATAAACTCACTCATTAGTAGACTTTAAACAAAAAGCAAAGAACACCCAAGCTGCAAAACACAACTGCTGAACAGCTTGGGATCTAAAGAAACTTAAGAGAGACTTCTAGGGAATCCCCTAGGAAGAGAAAATAGTGAAGATCTACTTATCTAATTAGGAGCATAAGAGGTTGCAACCAAGAAGAGGTGGGAACAACTCATTAGAGAAGGAGATGATTAAGTGAGAGAAACAAGAAGTGAGAGAAAAAATGATGGAGATTTTAATAGAGGAAATAAATATGCGGTTGGAAAAAGACTAGGTGCTAGGGAAACCTTCAAGAACTCACATGATGTCCCTACCTAGGTCTCCAACCTTCCCCCATAATCAAATGAATAACCATCCTAAGAAACTCCGACATTTGCATACAGACATAGTATCTTAGTGCCTCACATGCACACATGTATATCACTTCAGTTCTGTTCAATGAGGAGTATACTTAAATTTTTTTAAAAAGTTTATTTTATAAGCATTGGCATTTTGTCTGCATTCATGTCAGTGTGAGGGTGTTGGATCCTCTAGAACTGTAGTCATAGACAGTTGTAACCTTTTATATAGGTTTTGGAAATTGAACCCATATTCTCTGAAAGAGCAGCTAGCACTCTCCATGACTACATCATCTCCCCATCACTATTGTAGTCTGTGTCCTCATGTGATAAAATGGATGAAGCAGTTTCTGAGGATTCTTTAATCGGGACAGTAATCCCACTTATGGGGACTCACCTTCATATCCCAATCACTAAGGGTATCATTTTTGAAGATAATCATCCTGGATGGTTATCTCATCTCAGACTCTGACATTCAGACAATTCTACCCTCTACTTTCTTCTAAACATCAACATCCAAAAGCAAATTCCCAGCAATGGCTAAAAATATAGCCTTACCATAACTCCTGAAGGGGGCATTTTGAGTTTTTTAAAGCTTTACACAGAATGTTCACTCCAAAATCTGTCAGAAAGTTTGATCCCAGGTCAAGCAGAGAGAGATATTTGTTGTACAAAAGGGCTTCACACAGATGGCCACAGGCAGAGAATGTGATACAGCAATATGACAACCTGCAAAGAGGGTCACACAGCAAAAGCTCATTTATTGTCACAATATTACACGACTCTGCAAAAGACTTTCATGTATTCCTATTTGGAATTTACACTTTGCATGAAAGCATTTTACAATGAGCTGGTGAGATGGATTTGCTCCACTTACTCATTTTCCAACTGAGGTATGGACAAGTGACTGAGTCTACTGACACATATCCTATTGTCCTGCATTCCTTACTGGGCATTTGACCACCCATGTGCAGGATTTGGCAACCCAGAACAACTCACATCAGTGTTTCCAGGAGACAGTTTGGATGCCTCAGGATTTCACACAGTAACTTCACTCCTTTGGTTTTCAAGGGATTTTCAACCAACGAGAGGTGTTTTACCTTGCAGTGCAATAGGGAAGTAGCAATTATGCCACAAGCACTACTTGAAATGTTACATTTCCCCAGCCTACAAGTAAAATAAATATCACAGGTTAGTAATAACATCATTAGGTGATTTCTGTAAGCCTACGCATGGTTCAAAGAAATGCCCCAGATTCTATTAATGGACAGGCCAGTCCAAACCTACATCACAGTTATAATTATGAATTTAATAAGCCTATTATTTTGAATTGTAGTGATTTACAGATTAGGAATAATCCCAAGTCAGTGGTTTTCAGCTCTGAGTGACTTTTACTCTCTAGGAAACATTTGGAAATGTTTGGTAATAGTATTGGATGTCACAGCCACCAAAAGAGAGATAGGGTGTTACTGGAATGTAGTAGATAGAAGTCCTGGCCTTTATTGTACAGACAGATCCTATCTCTAAAACACAATCTGTAACTCACTTTGTCTGATTACCAATATCACTGTAACACACACACATACACACACACACTATTGAATCCCCCATAGTGATTCCATTTTTCAAGTATAAGTTACAAAGTCTATTTGTATAGGACCTGTGCTTCTGTCAACCAGCTATATATTGACATTCTTAAAAACTGCTCCTGTTTAACATAGAGGGAAGTTCATAAATATTATGGATTTTTTTATCTAACTTGTCAGTTTAGTATATTCAAAAGATATGAAGAATAATAGGAACATCCAGGTCATATGCCTGGAATAAGATCAATAGGATCCTAAGTAAAGAACATTCACCTTTTGTATGTAGAGGGCTCCATATGGATATATTTTCCAAACTAGAAGACTCATGTTCTAGTTTTATTTCATCACTGGAATTAAACACTTTGACAAAAGCAATTTAGGGAAAAAATTATTTGGCTTACACTTCCAGTCAAATAAAAGACTTTTCCAGTCAAATAAAAGACTTCTATTTTACAAAAAAGAAAATACAAAAAAATAAGAAAGATTATCTCCAAACTGAGCTTCTCACTGAGGATGGGAAATGAGAACAACAGAACATACTCCTAGTTTAGTTCTTTGGGTACTAGCTACTATGCAGTAGCCCACTAGAAACCAACTCATTAGAATACAAGTGTAGTGGGATTATGTTGTTTCATTGTAGATAATTGTCCCATCTACTGGTTTAATAAAAATACTTATTGGCTGAAGGCAGACAGGAAGTATGGGAAGGGCTACTAGACTAAGAAACCTCTGGGAACAGGAGGTACAGAGCAGAAATGCCAGGAAGAGATGCAGAGGAAAGAAGTTGAAATGCTGCTGAGAAAAGGTACCAAGCTGCATGGCTGAACAAGACAGGAATCATGGGTTGAGTTAAGTAAGATGAAAGGTTTAGCAAGTTATATGCCTGGACTCCAGGTCAATCAGCAAGCAGAGTGTGATTAATATAAGCATCTGTGTGATTTTGTAGGACTGTGTATGCTTCTGTGTGACTGTGGGTCTAAATCTTGAGGCTAGACATGAATGTTCAGGCCAGAATCCTAACACAACATACAAATTAATCCTATCACCTGGAAAATGCCAAGAGATTGGAAACTTTGTGTTAGGAACCAAGGCAATAGTCACAATATCAGAGGAATAGATTCTGCCACCACCACTGAGCATTCGTAAAAAGATAAAGGTCTATGATTCCTTTTCACAGATAGGGGAAGACTGCAAAGCAGGTTTCTCAGTGCATACCACCACACCATCAGTGCTAATGGTGATAAACTCACTGAGCTACAGGTAGCTTAAAAGCAACAGATCATCAGTGCCCTGCCAAATTCATCTAAATCTTATGCTATTTTCACATAGCCCAGTTGCACGGCTGTCTTATATTTTTGTCTCTAGCCTCCCATCAAAGGGCATGTAGAAATTTTACTTATGGATTATTTCTGTGCTAGAGGTTTTTACAAAGCACTTCTGTTGAAGTTGATCTCAGATTTCTATGGGTTCCCTGCCCATAACTGAGTAAATAAATACAATACAATACAGATATGACATTATGTTGGTATTTAAACCAGTAGGAAGAAGGAACTCTTCAAAATGCTAGGGTAAAATTTTCGGAAGAGAATGGGTATCAACAGAATATAAATGATAGTGATCACCATACACTATACACATGAGTGAAAATGGCAAAATTGGCGGGGAGGCTGAAGAGACAGATCAGAAGTTAAGAGCATTTGGTGCTTCAACAGAAGACAAGGGTTCAAATTCAGGAACCCACATCAGGTAGCTCACCACCCTTTTCTGGCTTCTGAAGGTACCTACATACAGGCACAACCATGCATACACACATACATTTTATCAAAGAGAAAAAGAAACTATCATAATGAAACTCATTTTGTGCAACATGTGCTAATGCAAGTCAGAATCTTCAACGTTAAGCCTTAAAGTGGTTTTAAAAAATAATCTTAAACTACTGATAGTGTAGACAATTCACCGACTTACAGCAGCTTTTCCACTCTGCATGTTGGGCATTTCAGCACACAGCACAAACTCTCAATTATGACTTTGGAGAGATTAGTGCCATACAGGTTCACATATTTCAGTTGAGGTAGTTGAAAAAATGTGTGAAATAATGTACCATCTCCAAAATTAGTCATGAAGGAACACCTGTGGAATAGGCCAAATGGCAAATTACATCAGTATGTGTGAGTACATGGCAAAGCAACTTGTACACATCCTCTTCTACACTTTGTCTCACGTACCATCATGGTTTGGGCATTTTAGATATCTCACAAGCTCTTACTCTTTATCTCCAGGTACCAGTGAAACACAGAAGCTCAAGCTACTCAACTCCGTTCTCATCCATTTCTCCCATTTCTTCATAACACTCAAAACATTCTAAGAAGACTCCCACTTACCTTCATATTAAACTCTAAACATTATCTGGAGAACAAGAACCTGAATTAAGGAAATGACTACATCAGATTAGCCTGTTTGTGGGCTATATTCATGAATCGTAATTGGTATAAAATGCCACTGAAAGAGGCATTACATCTCGGCAAGTAAGTCTGATGTGAACCAGAAAGTCAGAAGAGCAGGCCAAAGAAAGACAAGCCAGTGATCAGCATTCCTCTATGGTCTTTCCTTCAGTTCCTACTTTCCGGTTCCTGCTCTCACTTCCCTTAGTGACAGGTTATGATCTAGGAGTGGTAAAATGGAATAAGCCCTCTCCTCCATCAGGCTGCTTCTGGTCATAGTGTTTATCACAGCAGCAGAAACAAAACCACAGTAACACCTTATGTATAATCAAGATATTGTATTAATGGTCCTTGCTGTGTGTCCCAAAAGAACGGTACATTTCTCCTTGATTACTAATGTTTTTATTTCTGTTTGACACTGGATTTCTCTGTGTGACTCTGAGTGTCCATTAACTTACTCTGCAGACAAGGCTAGCCTCAGAGTCAGAGATGTGTCTGCCACTGCAACTTGAGTCCTGGAATTAAAGGTGTAGACCACCACTGCCAGACTTAGTAAACTAAAGCTTTTTAAGGCATCCCTATCTATAATGGTCATATAATGAAGTTATGAATTCTAAAAGATTATATATGACTTTTTCTGCCTTTTGATTTTTTTTTAAGTTCTAGAAAATTTAACCACACTTGTTACTGACCATATTTCCTCATGATAACAAATACATGTCAGTATGATGACTAATAAATTAACTTTGGGCAAGACAGATGGCTCAGTGGTTAAGATCACATACTGCTCTTGTAGCAGACTGGAGTTCAGTTCTCAGGTTCCATTTCAGGCAGTACATCTATAACTCTGATTTCAGAGGACCCAATTCAGATGCATACACACACATACACAGTCAACATAACTTTTTAACACTAGACTTTTAATTAATATTTATTGCATGTTCTAGAATTAAGTTTCCAATTTCTGTATACATATATACATATACACACACACATACTAGATGTATACACATTTACAAACCACCTATTAATCAAGTGTGAGAGTTCGTGTGTGTGTGTGTGTGTGTGTGTGTGTGTGTGTGTGTGTACATTTGCATGTGACAGAAAAACTTCAAATATGTGAAGTTTTGGTACTTCATATATTTGAAGTACTTCACATATTTGAATAGTCTTGGTACTAGTACTTTGCTACTTTGGATTTTAGTTATTCATTTATTTGTGCATTAGTCTCCTCAAGAGGGAATGTGATAGGTGACTATCAAACTTACGACAAGCTTTGCAACTTAAACATAGTTTGACTCATCCCAGGATATTGAGACATCGAGTTACAGAGAAGCTTAATGGTGTTTTCATCAAAATTACAGCTGTCCAGATCCAGCACTTGCAAGTTCCGAAAAATACTGCACAAAAGACTCCACTGTATGATTGCATTTCTGCAAAGAGATAACACATCATTATTCTCTGGTGCCTAAATTCAGTTGAGGACATTTCTAAAATAGGCAGATCACTCCCAATCCCTCCAAGGGTGTACACATGGTACATGAACATACATGCAGGCAAAATACTCATACACATTAAATAAAAATATATCTCTAAGAAAAAAAAGGAGAGGAG
>PVIH01016104.1:34635-47042 GCA_004025045.1 Sigmodon hispidus | reverse complement strand
AAAAAAAAAAAAAAAAAAAAAAAAAAAAAAAAAAAAAAAAAAAAAAAAAAAAAAAAAAAAAAAAAAAAAAAAAAAAAAAAAAAAAAAAAAAAAAAAAAAAAAAAAAAAAAAAAAAAAAAAAAAAAAAGGAAAAGAAAAGAAAAGAAAAAGAAAAAGAGAGAGAGAGAGAAGAAAGAAAAGGAGAAATCCTTAAAAACAAATGTCTTGGGGCTGGAGAGATGGCTCAGCGGTTAAGAGCACCGGCTGCTCTTCCAGAGGACCCGGGTTCGATTCCCAGCACCCACATGGCAGCTAACAACTGTCTGTAGTTCCAGTTCCAGGCAAAACACCAAGGCAAATAAGTAAATAAATAATAAAGTTTAAAAAAAAATGTCTTAAAAAAAAAAAAAAGGAGGGGTTGGCTAAAAGCTAAACAGAGAAATCCTGTCTCAAAAACCAGAAAACAAAACGAAACAAACAACAGCAAAAACAATCGTAAAGAAGGCTGAAGTTGTGACAGAGCAATGGGTGCTTGCCTAGCAAGTCCATCTCAGGGCAACAGATACCCTGACCCTAAATAAAGAAGGGGGTGTGGTTTCAGGAAAGCTGGCATTGCCATCTGAGCCTCCCAAATTAGATATCAAATGAAATCACTGCCCAAGTGCATTGCGCCCTAGAAGCCTTTAAGGCAAATCAGAGCTATAATAGGCAGTGGCCAAAAGGTGGCACCAAAAACTAAGGAGCAAATACCAACCAATAGGCCTGATAGTCTAATGGGGTTCCGCACACCACGAGGGCCTACAGGAACTGGAAGGCACAGTGGGTGCTTGCTACAAAATGGGGGTCTCCAACGACCTCTCTCCAGGTGCTGAAGTACAAGTTGGGCCCTGTCTAGACCCCATCTTTCCATCCATCGGACACAAGTAACTTCAAAACCAAAGTTCTCTACTTCAGAACCTTTCTTTCTTAGCCTCATGGTCAGCTGGGGACAAAGGACCCTGGGAAAAGGGAAGAGGCCATCCTTTTCCTCAACCCCTGCTTCTGATAGTGAGGGGTGTGCCTGTTCCTGGGTCAGCTACTGGTGCTCACACGGGAACCTTCTAGAACAGGGCATATTATCGATAGTATGACACTCACGATGAGAAAGCAGCCGTTCTCACTGGATTCATCTAGACGCCTTAAACAAACGAACAAAGCTACTATCAGCACAGGATCCAACAAAAGAGGCCATGGACCAGGCGGCAAGCCAGCAGAGTTCACAGGTCCTAATCACGAAGGGAAAAACCGGTGACCAAACACTTGGAGTCCCAGGTTTGGGGTTTTCCTTTAGTCTTTTTTTTTTTTTTCTGTGTAAAGTTTTTTCTTTGGTGTGTTTGTGTTTCCACAGTGTATGAGTTGCAGGCAGAGGACAACTTTCAGGAGTTGGTTCTTCTTTCCACCATGAGATTCAGGGATCAAACTCCATTGTCAGGTACGGAACAGTCCATCTTGCCAGTCCCTAGGTCTTATTTGAGAAAGGAGACCTGATCCCTGAGTGGTGGCACATGCTTTTAATCTCAGCACTTGGGAGGCAGAGGCAGGTGGGTCTCAAAGCTATCTTAGTCTATATAACGAGTGCCAGAACAACTGAGGCTACAGAGAAAGATCTTGTCTCAAAAAAACAAATAAAAAAGAAAAGAGCTGCTAAATTCAGAGTCTTTTTCTTCAGACATGACACCATGCACATGTGGACATGTTCGCACACATACACACAGAGATACATCAGACAAGACATGTCAGTCAGTGTTAGGCAAACCAAGGTTTAAAGTGAGTGCTTACCCAGAAATTTCTAGGGCTAGTGGCCATAGGACTTATGGGTTGTGGGGTTTTGTTTCTTAAATTTTATTAGTATATATTAATTATATACAATGATTTCATTGTTATTTTCTTTTTTTTAACTTTATTTACTTATTTATTTATTTGCCTTGGTGTTTGCCTGGAACTGGAACTACAGACAGTTGTTAGCTGCCATGTGGGTGCTGGGAATCGAACCCGGGTCCTCTGGAAGAGCAGATGGTGCTCTTAGCCGCTGAGCCATCTCTCCAGCCCCTCATTGTGTTATTTTCATGTATATGTTATCACCTATTGTCGATACAACCTTTCTTCCCCCCCCCTCTAATTAGAGGCTGTATTGAATTTGACCTAGAAGATAGACTTTTTTTTTAAAGATTTATTTATTATGTATACAGTGTTTATGTCTGTATGCATGCCCGCGTGCTAGAAGAGAGCACAAGATTTCATCATAGATGGGTGTAAGCTGCCATGTGGTTGCTGGGAATTGAACTCAAGGCCTATGGAAGAAATTCCTGAGCCATCTCTCCAGCCCAGAAGATAAACTTTTAAGTGGTGAATTTTATAAAGTCAATGCTCTAATAAAAGTAGCTATACAGTAATTAGGCACAGTTTAGCCAAAGATGTTCATTATAAACCTGCTTTTCTCTGAGTTGTCTCCTAAATACCTTCCCAACCTCCCAGTCCCACAGGCACAGGGATTTTTGTTAGCTCAAATGTCCCTGACCTTTATATTCTCCGTAAAGACAAAGACAAACCTAGTTACCCATTCCTGGTGGTGGGCTAGGCCAGGCAGAAGTTTAGGAAGTGCAACCAGTCCTGGGAGGGGTGAGACTCACGGTAAAGGTCAACAACTCATGCCATACGTACAGAGTCCCAGAGGCAGAGGGAGGAGGGGCACTTAGAGCCACCAGACAGCCTTGCCATCTCAAGAGGACACATGGATACGCTGTGTTCTGGTATTTCTGTCACTTGAGTTAAAGTCTTCTGGGAAGAGGGAGCCTCAGCTGAGACAATGCCTCTGTAAGAATGGCCTGTAGGTAGACCTATGGGGCAGTTTCTTGATTAATAATTGATGTGGGAAGGTCTGATTTGTTATGGATAATGCCACTCCTGGGCAGATGGTTCAGGGTTGTATACTAAAGCAGGCTAAGAGAGCCATAGAACACAAACTCAAGAGTAGAATTCTTCCATGGTCTCCACTCTGCTCCAGTCCTTGCCTCCAGTTTCCTGTTTTGAGTTCTTACCTTGCCTTATAACCTGATATAGAAATGATAGGATAAAAAGGTAGACTATAGAATCTACTTTTAAGCAACAACAACAAAAATAAAAAATACTAGTCTTTTAAACACTTTATATTGGTTAGGTTTTTATATACTTATGCAAATTTAAAGTTAATTTTGTTACGCTGTTTGTCTGTGTCTACATTGTTTAAGGTATTGTTTATGCAGCTTATTTAAAAATATAATTTATAGTTAAGAACTACAGGTTAGTAGTTAGTCATCTATAATAGTCAAACTTATAGTCATGTTACTTAGATCCTGTAGGTATACAGAGATATATTTCAGATAGATAGGTAATCTTCAAACACTTTAAGACTTACAGAGGGGCTGGAGAGATGGCTCAGTGGTTAAGAGCACCATCTGCTCTTCCAGAGGACCGGGGTTCGATTCCCAGCACCCACATGGCAGCTAACAACTGTCTGTAGTTCCAGTTCCAGGCAAAACACCAAGGCAAATAAATGAATAAAATAAAGTTTTTTTTTTTTTTTTAAAAAAATAGGGGCTGGAGAGATGGCTCAGTGGTTAAGAGCACCGTCTGCTCTTCCAGAGGACCCGGGTTCGATTCCCAGCACCCACATGGCAGCTAACAACTGTCTGTAGTTCCAGTTCCAGGCAAACACCAAGGCAAATAATTAAATAAATAATAAGTTAAAAAACAAACAAACAAACAAAAAACCATCAGGTGTTTTTTAATAAAATAAAATAAAATAAAATGTTTTAATAACTTAGACTTTTCATGGCAGTGAGACATGTCTGCTCCTGGCAGCACCAATGCACTTTAGAGAAGACAAATGGGCACTGAAGAAACTCCATATGGAGTTTATTTTCTTTGTGGCAAAAGCTAGCCATGTGGGCAAAGAAACTGCCCTTGCCTTAATTGGCAACAGTTACTGTCCAAACTGACCAGCAGGACACAAAAAAGGCAACTGCTAAACTTTGCCAAGACAAGGTAGACAAGCCTTCAAAATTCCCTGCTTCACCAGAAAGTCTGTCAGACATGCTAGGCCTGTAGGCCAGAGCTGGATGCCCCAACATTACAAAAGAACTTTGGGTGACTGTCCAGAGATTCTGATGTTTTGCTATTAGGTAACATTTATCCTTCTGGGATCTGTGATGAAGTCGAAGACTAAATAGTCATAGTTATTGTTTTTCTTAATTATAATAAAAGGTAAATTAGTTATAAAACTTTAAACTTACCAAGATAAGATAGATGATAGAGTATTTTCTCTTATTTTGCTAAATACAAATGAATTAAATATTGTTACTGTAATTCTTTTTTTAAATTTTATTTATTGATTTTTATTTATTTACTTTGGTGCTTGTCTAATACTGGGAACTGGAACTACAGACAGTTGTGAGCTGCCATGTGGGTGCTAGGAATTGAACCCTAGTCCTCTGAAAGAACAGTCAGTGCTCTTAACCGCTGAGCCATCTCTCCAGCCCCGTTACTATAATTCTTAATAATTGTGTTGTTATACATAATCTTACTATGTTAAAGTTAAAGCCTTCCTTTTAAATTAAACAAAAAGGGGGAAATACTGTAGATTATGTTCATTGTTAATAATAAAGCTGATTGGCTAATAGCAGAGCAGAAAGAGATTGGACAAGACAGCCTGACACAGAGAGAATGCTGGGAGAGAAGGTGGAGTCAGGGGAGTCAAGAGAGACACCAGCCAGCTGCCAGGCAAGCAGGATATATAAAAAATAAGGTAACAAGCCATGAGCTACGTGGCAAAATGTAGATTAATAGAAATGAGTTATTTAAATGTAAGAGCTAGTTAGTAATAAACCTGAGCTACTGGCCAAGCATTTATAAGTAATATAACCCTCTCAATGGTTATTTGGGAACTGGCAGGCAGGACAGGAAACATTCATCTACAATAACGTATAAGCCAAATAAACTTGGCTTTGATTATGACATTTTATCACAGCAATAGAAACTCTAACAAAGACATCCAGCTTTAAAAAAACGAAAACCAAGTAACTGACTAAGGCAGAGTCCCTTCACCTAAGCACTCACTAGACTCTGCCTTCCAGCATTGTTGCACTGGGTTACATTTTTAAGACATAAATTTTAGTTATCAGGGCAAAGGATGCAATTTAGTTAGTAGAGCATGTTATATATTTTCTGCCAAATATGCAGAAAGTCCTGGGTTCAATTCCCAATGCCACAGAACCAGCAGTAAAACTCCAGGATCTGAAAATGAAACTTAAACTATAAGTCTCACACAGGTAGGCCAGGGCTGCGGCTCAGCAGATTAGAGCAATGGCAAGCCTAGAGTCAAGTTCACTCCCAGAGCCTACATAAAATGACAAATGAGAACTGCATCTGTAATCCTAACACGCCTTGTGGGCATTCCTGACAATTCCTTTCTGACTTAGGAGTGGATGTGCACACATACACACAATAAATAAACCAACAAATGAAACATAAATTTAGAGAGAGAGAGAACACAAATGTTTGAAGGAAGTTTAAATATTGGGGACAAATAAAATGAGACCTAGAGCAGAAGGAGCAAGATGAGCAGGTCCAAGGAAAGAATGAACTGGGGCCTAGAGGGAAACAAATAAGGTTGAATGAATGCCTTCAGCATCCCCCAAGAGACCATCACAAGGAAGCTCCCACCCCACCCCCAAGCCTGGAGGAAAAGGAACTCAGAATCTCCAGCTGCAGTAAATCTTCAATGACAGGATGAGGGTAAGGTGAGCTGGGGCCTTGTGGAGGGCTAGCCTGGGCTCAATCCTCCCTCCCTTACTCCCCACACCTGAACAGGTCACAATCCAACCAAGCATAGTAACTGGGGAACACGAAAAACTAAGGAGAGGATACATTTGCTCCACAATTGTGACAGGGACATGGGCTTGTTGGGGACATGGTGGGCCAAGTATTCCCTTCTGTAATTGCCTGCTGCTGTCAGTACACTGAAATAGAATGAGCTGAAATGAGATGGGAATAAATCAGAAGGAAGATTTGGGAGAAAGAGAGCTCCAAATCAGGAGCTCAAACAGCAATCACTAGGCACTGGAGAGATGGCTCATCAGGGAATGTCACTATCTGTTCTTGCAGAGGACCTAGATTTTGTTCCCAGCACCCACATAACTGCTCAAAACTATCTGTAATTCCACCTCCAGGGGATCTGATGTCCATTTCTGGCCTCTTCAGACATTGCACTCATATAGTACCTATACAGACATGAAGGCAAACACTCATACACATAAAATAAAAATAGATATGTTTAAAAAGTAGTAATGTACCCCTTGAAAGTTAATGAGGGAACAGCAGGCTCAGAGTAAGGGTAAGCTGGTGTTGGTTAGTTCATGTCAACACAAGCCAAAGACATCTGAAAGGAGGGGCCTCAGGGAGGAAAATACCCCCAGAAGATGGGGCTGTAGGCAAACCTATAGTGCATTTTCTTAATGATTGATGGGGAAGGGCCCAGATCCCTGTAGGTAGTGCCTGCCATCTTTGGGCTAATGAGTCTGAGTTCCATAAGAAAGCAGGCTGGGAGCTGGTTGTAATGGCACATGCCTTTAATCCCAGCTCTTGGGAGGTAAAGGCAGGCAGATCTCTGATTTCTAGAGAGTTCCAGAGCACCCACAGCTACACAGAGAAACCATGTCACACACAAAAACAGAGAGAAGAGAGAGAGAAAACTTGAACAAGCCAGTAAGCAGCACCTCTCCATGGCATGGCCTCCGCATCAGCTCCTGCCTCCGGGATCCTGCCCTGTTTGAGTTCCTGTCCTGACTTCCTTCAGTGATGAATAGTGCTGTGAACCTGTAAGCTAAATAAATCCTTTCCTCCCCAAGTTGTTTTTTGATCAGTGGTTTTGATTTATCACAGTAACCCTCTCTAACTAGGTTGGAGGTGGCATTAATGTGTGGGCTATGGGATTGCAACAGGTCCCACAGAAATAAAGATATTCTAAAGAGACACTTATGTCTTTCATTTTATCAGAATATTGAAACAATGGACCCCAAATAAAAGGGAATTTCATCCCCCAGCACTTGAGAGGCAGTGGCAGACAGATCTCTGAGAGTTCAAGGCCAGCATCTACAGAGTAAGTTCTAGGATAGCTAGGGTTACATAAAGAACCCCTGCCTCAGGTTAGAGAGATGGCTCAGCGGTTAAGAGCACCGACTGTTCTTCCAGAGGGGAGGATCTGACTTTGATTCCCAGCATCCACAAGGCAGCTAACAACTTTCTGTAATTCCAAGATCTGACACCCTTACACACAGTTATACATGCAGGCAGAACACCAATTCCCCTTTAAAAATAAAAAGAAAGAAAGAAAGAAAAAGAAAAAGAAAAAAAGAAACCCGAGGATGGAGAGATGGCTCAGCGGTTAAGAGCACTGACTGTTCTTCAGGAGAACCTGAGTTTGATTTCTGTCTTAGAACTCCTTACATAAACTAGACTGGCCTCAAACTCACAAAAGTCCACCTGTGTCTGCCTCTCCAGTGCTGGAAGAAAGGCGACATGCATTGATAGACTTGGGTAGGTTTTTTGTTTCATTTTTGAGGCAAAGTCTCTCTCTGGCCCTGGATGATCTGAAACATAATCCTCTTCCTTCAGCCTTCCTCCCAAGTACAGGGATTATAGGCATGAGCCAATATGCCTGGCTTTTCTCATCTTTATCAGAGTATGAGGCTCGACTTGAAGTTAAGAGCACTTGAGGCTCTTCTGGAGGACTCATAGTCAGTTGGCTCACAATCACAACTGCAGTGCCAGAGAATTCTTGGCATTACACACATGTGGTGCAAATACACACCTACAGAGAGACATGCACACACACACAAAAAAATACATAAAATTTGGGAAAAAGTTTTGATAATTTATGTGTATGCCTGCATGTATGTGCATGCACCCCATGTATGTGGTCTTTTTTTGTATTTGTTTTGGTTTGGTTCTTTACCTGCACGTATGTCTATGCACCCCATGTATGTGGTCTTTTTTGTATTTGTATTTGTTTTGGATTGGTTCTTTGCCTGCATGTATGTCCATGTACCCCTTGCAAACTTAGTCCTCAAGAAGGCCAGAAAGGCCTTCTGATCCCCTAGAGCTGGAGTAATTCATGTTTGTAAACTGCCATGTCCGTGAAGGGATTGAACCCTGGTTCTCTAGAAGAGCAGCCAGTTCTCCAAAATGCTAAGCTGTCTTTCCAACTCCAAGAAAAGTAATTTAAAAATAAAACAAAATTGGAAAACCCTAAGATTTTTTTTTTTTTTTTTTTTTTTTTAAAACTTTATTTATTATTTATTTATTTGCCTTGGTGTTTGCCTGAAACTGGAACTACAGACAGTTGTTAGCTGCCATGTGGGTGCTGGGAATCGAACCCGGGTCCTCTGGAAGAGTAGACGGTGCTCTTAACCACTGAGCCATCTCTCCAGCCCCAAACCCTAAGATTTAACAAAAATCAATTCTAAGGCCTGGCCTATCCACACACACCTTAATCTCAGTACTCAGGATGGGAAGGGCTACTTAGCAAAACCCTGATTTTTAGTTTGAGTTTTGTTAGTTTAAAATAATGAAGAAAACTTATTTATTTTTGTGTGTTTGAAGGAAAGTTTACACCTACCGTGGTGCATGGAGGTCAAAGGGTAACTTGCAGTCATCAGGTCTAGTATTTCACCATGCCTGTTCCGGGGATGAAACTCAAGTGGTCAGGTTTGGCAGCAAGTGCCATTATCCCGTGAGCCATTTCACCAGTCAGAACTATAATTATACCCCCCAGTACAGAGGACTAACTTATGGTGTCGTGCATGGGAGACAAGTATAGAGCTACAACCCCAGCCCCACAAGACCCTGCAGTTAAGTGGAACGGGGTAGGAAGGGGTCAGTGGCAGAATATTCATATCCCCACCCCTAGTGTTTTGCTGTTTTTAACTTTTTCTAAAAGATTCCCTAATGGTCCTCCTTAACCCCTTCGTGGCTGGCACGAAGACACAAAGACATGCCCCTGCCCCACTCAACAAAAAGAGGAAGAAAAACTCTCAACCCACATACTTGGGGGCTGCCTTTGTTGACTGAGATGAGAACCTGAGTTGACGGTTCGAAATCAAATATCTGATGAAAATGATTCATCTTGATTGCATTCTCTTCAACATCTTGGCCCTTGGCAGGTATCCCGAGCCCCGCCCCGCCAGCTGTCCCTAACCCACCTTAGGGGCCCCGGTTCCCATATCCCTTTCACCAAGGTCTCATTCTCCACCTTTCAGACTGGCTGAGGAGGGCAGACTGGAATTCCGTCTCACAATAAGTGTGGGGACTGTAAACCAGTCACACCTGCTGACACACTGGGGTACATTCCAGGCGGAGCTCAGTGCATATCCGGCACCCAGCCAGTCGGTCAAGCTCGCCACCTATAGGTTCTTGGAAGTTGGCCCGCGCAGAGTCTGCCCAATACCTACTCGCAACCAGGGAAAGCCCCGGAAACTTCCCACGTCCTTCTGAGGGGTGCTTCAGGCTTCTGGTGCGACCATCTGCTTTCTTTATCATTCTAATTAACTGCCAGGGACACCCTTTGTCAACTGGGAAGTTATGCAAATGAGTGAGCTTGGTAATGTTATTACTAAGAGCACTTGATTGCAAACTGTTTTGACTATTCTAGTGTCAAATCCTGTCCATTCTGCAGGACCGGTGTGTATGTGTGTGTTTGGGGGGGGGGGGTTGGGGCGTCACTTTTCTAAGCCTTACAATTTGAAAGCTGTTCTGGGGTTCTCCTAGCAGTCCGAGTTTGTAGAGAGGGAACTCAAAGAGATTAGCCAAGGCCTAGCTAGATTCAATTGCCTCAAAGGTCTAACCTTGGAAATCACTTGCTTCTAGACGACTCGGTTTTTCTAGCCTGGATGAAGAGAGCACCAAGCCCAGAGCTAATACAGGAAAAAGCCCTTAGAGTCATAAAGAACCAGAGCCTGAGGCAGTAGACTAAAGAGAAAAGAGGAGAAGGAGGAACAAAAGGAAAGGAAGGAGGGGGAGGGAGGAAAATAAAATAATGCATTATGAACAGATAAACTTCAATTTTGCAATAAACAACTTTTTTTCAGTCTTTTTGACTCACGGGCTTCCCATGTGCTAATCCTGTGCCGTCACTGACTGTACCGGCAAGCCCAACATCTAAATTAGTTTAAATATATCACAAACATGTAGCTCAAAAGTTTATTAACCAAAATTCAAGTTCACATAATTCCAAAAAGATTTTAATGCCTTGAACATTTGAAATATTTCTCTTGTGTGAATATGGGAAAAACCTGGGTCTTTAAATGTGCAAGTCAGGTACTTTTATCCAGCCACACCCTCCTTCCAACCTAGCAATTGGGGGAGGGGAGAGAAGACAGAATCTCACTCTGTAGCCCTGGCTAGCCTGGAACTCTCTACACTGATCAAGCTGGCTTTCAACTCACAAAGAGATCTGCTCGCTAGTGCCTCCAAAATGCAGGGATCAAAGGTAGTCACCATGATTGGCTACAATGATTGATTTTTTTCCATTTGGGTTTGCCCCAGTATGGGAGGAAACCAGAAGTCAATTTCTTTTTTTTTTTTTCTTTTTTTTTAAAAAACTTTATTTATTTATTTGCCTTGGTGTTTGCGGAACTGGAACTACAGACAGTTGTTAGCTGCCATGTGGGTGCTGGGAATCGAACCCGGGTCCTCTGGAAGAGCAGACGGTGCTCTTAACCGCTGAGCCATCTCTCCAGCCCCCAGAAGTCAGTTTCTTTCTTTCTTTTTTTTTTTTTTTTTTTTTTTTTTTTTTTTTTTTTTTTTTTTTTTTTTTTTTTTTTTTTTAAAAAAACTTTATTTATTATTTATTTATTTATTTGCCTTGGTGTTTGCCTGGAACTGGAACTACAAACAGCCGTTAGCTGTCATGTGGGTGCTGGGAATCGAACCCGGGTCCTCTGGAAGAGCAGACGGTAATCCCAACCGCTGAGCCATCTCTCCAGCCCCCAGAAGTCATTTTCTAAGCATCAACATTTTTGCTTTCTATCAAACTTTCTTAAGAAAGTTTTAACTTTATTTATTTATTTATTTATTTTCCTTGGTGTTTGCCTGGAACTGGAACTACAGACAGTTGTGAGCTGCCATGTGGGTGCTGGGAATCGAACCCCGGTCCTCTGGAAGAGCAGATGGTGCTCTTAACCGCTGAGCCATCTCTCCAGCTTAAGAAAGTTTTAAAACAGGGTCTGTCATTATACCTGGAGCTGGGGATTAGTACTCAAGTCCTTATGCTAGCTCCTTGACCCCACAATGGGTGGTTTTGCTGTCACCTGGTAGAAAAAAATCTTTTGAGACTAGGCACTCTGGGAAAGACAAGGCATTAGAAAAATGTAGAAGGAAAGGGATCTAAGCTCAAAAGCCCTAAGGATGCTGGCTTGGGCCTGGCCTTCCAGCTCCCAAGGATCTACGCCCACCAGGCTAGCAGCCATTCTCTACCCCACCCACGATGCACAGATGGACATCAGGATATAAAAGGGGACCAAGGTAGTGAGCAGGAGAGAGCTAGCTCTGGGTTAACCTTCTAAGGAACCAGGTTGTGTCATTGTAAAAAGCCAGGGGCAAGGCACACCCTAAAGGTGGTTTAACCTGATTGTGGCCAGACCAGCGGTATTTACAGCTCTTCTTTAGACATGTGACTACTCCAATCCAGTGGTTTCTAAGAGACCACTAGTCCAAAAACAACTTCTTGGTCTAACCTGGAGGCAAGTTCTAATTCATTTCCCATCTTCCCTCCTAACTCCTCCCAGTGTCCTGGGCCACTCACTAGTCTGCTTGTCTTCAGCCTCGGAGGCCATTACTGATGTATCCCGAATTCACCCCCCCCCATTTACCCAGTTCTACTTCCAATAAAAGCAGATCTCATCCTGCCACTCCCCAGCTGCAGATCCTCCCAGTTTGCATCTGAGGCTTAGCCTCAGCCCAGAGCAGCAGAAAAGCAGGACAAACCAGGACATCTGAGTAAAGCAAGCCTCATCCAGTCACTTAGGACAAACTGCTACTCACTGTGTGAGTGGGTGAGAGCTGAGAGTTGGGGTCCCCAAGTAGACTCTGATTCAGCTGGGGTAACACCAGACTTTATCCTGTTACAAACAGACCGCTGAGTTTCTTTCCTTTTTTAATATTTATTTTTATTTTATGTGAATTGGTGTTTTGCCTGCATGTATAACTGTGTAAGGGTGTCAGATCTTGGAATTATACACAGTTGTTAGCTGCCATGTGGGTGCTGGGAATTGAACTCTGGTCCTCCAGAAGAACAGTCAGTGCTCTTAACCACTGAGCCATCTCTCCAGCCCCTAGACTGCTGAGTTACTGTATAA
>PVIH01016104.1:0-34535 GCA_004025045.1 Sigmodon hispidus | reverse complement strand
AAAGTGAATCAAAAGTTTCTACGAGAAATTTAAATACACAAACTCTGTCCCAGCACATAGGTACTGAGAGAGACAAATGAACAGTGTGCCTCTGGGCATTCACTGTAGTCTTACTTTCACACCTGAAGTTTAGAACTCAAGGGAGGTTAGGTTTAAGCTACAACCATCCAATTAAATGGCCTTGTTATATTTTGTTTTGCAATTCTAGAGATTATACTTTGAGCATGTTTTAAGCAAATGTTCTACCACTGGGCTGTGCTCCCAGCCCAATTAAATATTATGTTTTATTAAAAAAGAATGAGAAGCTGGGGAGAGGGCTCAGTTAGTAAGGTGCCTATCAGGTACACAGGAGGACCCAGGTTCAAATCTCTAGCACCCTGTGCTGGGAGTAAAGGCATTTACCAGCATGTCTGACTTTTTGGTGCTTTAAAATGTTTTTTTTTTGTGTGTGTGTGTGTGTATATATTTCATTTATAATTTGTATATTATACATTAAAAATAATTTTAAAACAAATGCATTTCCTGTCACAGGCCTTCATGAGAGTAATAAATGTATCAAGCAGCTGCTCAGCCCTGTCTGAGCCAAGCCCTATCCCCTGCTCAGCTTTCCATCTGTACAATAGGAGTTTGGAAGAAGGAGAATGCCCTCTCTAAACAGCCAACGAACAGACCAAGTGAGCACTTCAGCAGCAGCCATGAGGTAGTAGTTGATGGCATGGGGGAGGGGCAACAAAAAAATGCGTGTAGGTCACCTGTCACCTAGAGGATAGCACCAATTCTCCGGCTCTAAACAGATAATTATGGGTTAAGTTGGAGGTCAGCCTGGTCTACAGCATGAATTCCAAGATAGCCAGGGCTCCAAAGAAAAACAGAGAAACATGTCTCAAAAAAGAAAATAAAGTTTTAAAAAAGTGAATCAAGGGGCTGAAGAGATGGCTCAGCAGTTAAGAGCACTGACTGTTCTTCCAGAGGACCTGAGTTCAATTCCCAGCATCCACATGGCAGCTGACAACTGTCTGTAATTCCAAGATCTGACACCCTTACACAGTTACACATGCAGGCAAAACATCAATTCACATAAAATAAAATAAATAAATAAATATTTTAAAAAAAAGTGAATCAAAACTAAGAAGTAGCATTTTTTACCTGTCACCAAGGGGTACAACAAATAATGAAACTGATTCAAGTAGACTGGAAGAATCAGGATGCTGACAGCTCAAACAGATGCCACTTCCTCAGGCTTCCCCTGCCTCCAACCAGAGAAAGAATGGAAGCCTTTAGGGAGCTTGAGGTATCTGGGTGGGGGTACTGGCTGTCCTCTGACCTCTTCATGTTCTCCTTAGGCTATGCATACCTCCCCCTAAAGCAAATAAATAAACAGCCTAACAGCCTGGTATGATGACTCACTTTTTTTTTTCCCTTGAGACAGAGTTTCTCTGTGGAGTCCTATCTGTTCCAGAACTTGCTCTGTAGTCTAGGTTGGCCTCAAACTCAGAGATCTGCCTCTGCCTGCCATGTGCCAGGTCTAAAGTTATGATGACTCACATTTTCAATTCCAGTTCTACAAAGGCAAAGGCAGGCAAATCTCTGACAATTTGCTTATTTAGTGAGGTCCTGCCTAAAAAACAATAACAATTAAAAAACAAAACAAAACCCAAAGTAAATAAATAAATGTAAATTTAAAAAAACCACTTATTTTAAAGTAGAAGCAAGTAGATCTCTATGAATTTGAGGCCAATCTGTTCTACATAGTGAGTTCCAGAACAGCTAGGGGTATGTTAGAGAGACCCTGTCTCAAAAAACAAACAAGCAAAAAAAATTACTTTAAAATATAAACACTTGAAAGACCCTTAGAGACCCCAGCCCCAAGAACTGACACAGAAATCACTGGCTGTAATTAACAAGAGGTTTAATACACAGGTGCCTGCGGGCGATCAGCAGCTTCAGCTAACAGAGAGCGCGTACAAAGAACAGCCCCCTTTTATACCAAGAGAGAGAGGGGGTCTCATCAGCTTAAACATAAAGGCATACATCTCATTAACTACTTTGAACTATATACAAAGTTCCATTAAGGGGTAATGTAACAAATCACCTACAAGGTTCAGCTATGGGGCAAGGTTGTAAAGGTTCTGATCCTGGAGGTGCTGTGAACATCTGGTTTGTGTTAAGATTAGACACTCCTGGTCTCTTCACCCTCCTGTGGCCTTCCTCATCTTTTTTATTTTTTATTTTATTTTTTTTAAAGATTTATTTATTTATTATGCATACAGTTTTACAGAAGAGGGCACCAGACCTCATCATAGATGGTTGTGAGCCACCATGTGGTTTTGCTGGGAATCAAACTCAAGTCCTCTGGAAGAACAGTCAGTGCTCTTAACCTCTGAGCCATCTCTGCAGCCCCCTCATCTTTTTTTAAAAAGGCTCTTAACTGCAGGTTTCTTGATTTACTGAAACTTGCCCGCAATATGACTTCCTGCTAATTGGCCAAATGTCCTTCAGCTAGGCTTGCCCTCATGTTGACCTCTTGCTAGCTGGCCTTGTGGAAAATTTGCTGTTTTGGGTTCGGGGTCTTTCACACTGGGCTGGAGAAATGGCTCAGTAGTTCAGAGTGTGCACTGCTCTTGCAGAGGACCCAAGTGAGTTCTCCCCAGTGTTTATGTCGGGCAGCTTACAGCCTCCTGTAACTCGAGCTCCATGGGTCTGTCCACCCACATATATACACATAATCATAAAATAAAATAAAAATAGGTCCTTAAGGACAAAAATGTGAATACCATCGTGTGTTTTAGTTCCTGGGAAGTGGAGATTGCAGAAGAGAGGGATTTGCCTTCTGGCCTCGCTTTGGCTTGCTCTCTCCTCTCTATAGGCTCAGTAGCTTGCTTGCTTGCCTGTCCCTTCACCACAGTATGTTCAAAGGAGGTGGTTCCCACCCCCATCGACTTCTCTGAGTCAGCTTTAACAGAGGACATCTATGCAGACAGGTGGCTGGCTGTCTTGAGATACCGGCTATCCAGGAGTCTTACTGGGAAGTAGGAGATAGCAAAGTGAACTCAGAGAGCCCTGAGGTCAGCAGGAGGCTGCCTCCTTACAAAGGTTTCTGACAGACTCACTACTAGGTCTTTCTCTTAATATTGGAGACAAGTAGAAATATTTATGAATCAGAGCATGTAAGTACCTCATTCCCAGCCCTTCGTTCCTTCCCTCATCTTCTTGGGCTTTAGAAGCTGGGGACTTAATTTATTTTGTTTTGTTTTCATTTTATGCTAAACAAGCATTCCAACATCCTTAGCCCACACCATAGGAGACTTGAGTTCCTGAGTTAGAGGAGCCCTGGCTACCTGACCAAGTTACTCCCCTGCCTGGGGCCCCATTGGCAGGGACAGAGGCTTGGCCCAGAAAGCTGCCTGTGATCAGGTGTCCTCAGGTGGCTCTTGTGCAAGACACCAGTTGACAGGCTTTAGGAGGTGGCCTTCTGCCACATCTACAAAGAGAGGAGCTTGTATTCCATTCTTCTTGAGAAGTCTGTCCAGAAGCTGAAGACTGAACCAAACGAGCTGGGGCTTCTGGGAATGCAGTACATGTTCTTCTGGGTGGGCTTTGACTCAGAATGCTGCCACTGGTCACCTCTGTCTGAGGCTGAGAAAGAAGCCAAGGACAGAAGAACAAGGCCAGCAGGAGACCAGAACTGCCAAGGTCTGGGACATCAGGAGCCTGGATCAAGTTAGACATGCCTGCTTTAGCCTGGGGTCAGGAAACCCAATACTGCTTCTGCTTGCTGTAGCGGTAGGGTAAAATGCTGGGTGAGTCTGTTTGTTTGCAACCAAAGAAGTAATGGACACACGATTCTATTCACACTTTAAAATGAAGCTTTTTGTTTTTGTTTTACATTTATTTATTTAGATTGTTTTGCTGTTATTTGTCAATTTTTTGTTTGTTTGTTTTGTGACAGTCTTATTATGTAGCCTTGGCTGGCCTTCAAGGTCTCTATGGAGACCATGCTGGCCTAGAACTCACAGAGATCTACTTGTTTCTGCCTCCTGAATGAGTGCTGGGATTAAAGGCTGGGACCACTATGCCCAGCTATCTGTTTATTTATCTTGGCACTGGGGCACACAAGAGCTAAGGTGAACATGTGGAGGTCAGAGGACAAATTGTCCGAACTGATTCTCTCTTACTCTTCGGGTCCTAGGGATCCAACCCAGGCTGTCAGGTTTAGTAGCGAATACCTTTACTCAGTGAGCCATCTTACTGGCACTTTCGCCTTTTTAGTAAGACAGCATCAGTGAAGATTATAACAGAATGGAAAGGGCTTCATAAATTTCTATCAACATTGCTTGGGCAGGGGCTGGAGAGATGGTTCAGCGGTTAAGAGCACTGACTGTTCTTCCAGAGGACCAGAGTTCGATTCCCAGCATCCACATGGCTGCTAACAACTGTCTGAAATTCCAAGATCTGACACTCTTACACAGTTATACATGCAGGCAAAACACCAATTCATATAAAATAATAAAAATAAACAAACAAAAAAAAATCATGTGCAACTATAGCTCCAGGGAATCTGATGTCTTCTTCTGACCTCTGGCATATGCATGTGTGTACACACACTTTAAAATAGATCTTAAACAAACAAACAAAACCCAAAAGAGCACAGTTGGTCTAGCCTGGCCTTGTATCACAACCTATAACCTCAGCCGATTGAGAGGACAAGGTAACAAGAAGACAAGTTCAAGGCCAGCCTGGGCCCCATAGTTGACACCACAGTCAATTCTCACCTAGCTATTTCTTCCACCTCGCTCTTGGTCGCTTCTGCTCTGCTGGTTTCCTAAGTCTTACATACCCTTTTGGCAGCTGTATCCCATCCAGGTGAGGATTAAAGGTGTGAGCTACTCTATTTTGTAGCTAGCTTTGAACTTACAGAAACAGAGGAAGTTCTGTCTCTGGAGTTATGGAATTAAGGGTCACCACTCCCAGGCTTTCCCTGTGCTGGGATTACAGGTGTGTGCTATTGAATCTCAGCTGTTTATCCTTGTACTCAAGGATCAAGAAATCCCTGAGCTGTCTGCCTGTGTGCCGTCTCTCCAGTATTTTAGGTTTTATTAAATATGTAGTAAATCACAACACCTGGGTTCAATTCTCAGCACCCACATGGCAGCTCAAAACTGTCTGTAACTCCAGTTCCAGGGGATCTGACACCCTCACATGGACATACATGCAGGCAAAACACTAATGCACATAAAATAAAAATAAGTAAATACTTTTTTAAAATGTAGAAAAGAGCCAGAGCAGGGTAGTGGTGGTATATACCTTTAATCCTAATATTCCAGAGGCAGAGGCAGAGGCAGAGGCAGACAGATCTCTGAGTTTGAGGCCAGTTTGATCTACAGAGTGAGTTCCAAGACAGCCAGAACTATTACAAAAAAAAAAAAACGTCTCAAAAGAAAAAAAAATATATAGAAAGGATTAGTGATTTCCTGGTGCTGGTATGGAAGAAAAGAGGTATAGATTATAAAAGAAACACAAAAAAATATTTGGAGATGGTGGAGAAATTCATGATCTTAACTGGGGTGACGTTTTCATGGGTGTATATATGTCAAAATTCATAACATTAAAGCTATATTTTAAATGGTATGTCAGTTGTAACAACTATAAAGCACATCCTTGGTACATCCAGGCACTGAAAGTGTACAAAGAAACTGATTCTCATGCATTTAAGCACAAGGAGTTGGAGGCTTCAGTAGGAATTCCAGAAGCAGTAAGGAAATGTATTATCTCATCTACACAGAAGGCCAGAGGCTACAAGTACAGTCTGATTGACCCCACTTCTAGTACCAGACACTGTATTTATCTACAATTATGGAAATTGTCAGGGAATTTAGCACCAAATAACAGAATCCACTCTAACCGGTTTTTAAAGCATAGGTGGCTCACACAGTCTCTGACTCAGGGTGGGAGTGTTGGAGAACTAGATTTGGAAGTCATAAAACCAGGAACAATATCTAAATTTTATCATCAGAAAGCCTCCATTTATTTATCTATTGAAACTGAGTAGGTAATTAGTTTAGTGCTGTGCTTGGCATCAAAACCCAGGGTCCTGAAAGTGCTAGCAAATCCTCTCCAGAAAGTTTGCATGTAGCTCCCGGTAGGCACACTGCAGTTCACCCTGGAAAGGAGTTTCAGCTCTCAGGACATTTACTCCCATTGTTCCCCCAGTGTTTAGCAGTTCTTCAGTATCCCCTGTCCCCACAGCCGCTTTCTGAGTCAGACAGCTGTATCTGATTGGATAAACTTCCACCACCTGCTGGGGTTCTCAGTCCAGGGGAGGCAGAAGCGCCTTCTACCATGCAGAGGCAAAGGAAACAGTGTATTGCCATAGAAGGAGTTTCTGCACTGGGCGATCACACCCCAATAAAGGCCCACGCTCTGTGACAGAAGGTTATTTATTGCCACTTTACAGTTAAGGAAACCGATGCTCAAAACCTGAAGCTACTTACCCATGGTTACACAGTAGAGGCTTTACTCTACGATTCAGAAACCAGCTTCCTGTCGCCATAGCTTAACCTCATAGGTAAGATGAATGGAGAAAATATGACTTAGCACTGAGTGCTTTTTCATTATGAGATGGCTCTTCCCTTGATCCAGAGATATGTAATGCAGATACAGATAGTCCACAGGAAGAGCCTGGAGGATCAGCCACACAAATTATAAAGGGCAAGCTGCTACTCTAATTGTCCCCAAAACAGGATAAAATCCACAGCTCAAGACAAAAACAAAATACAAAGCCAGGCACCAGGGTGATACTCACCTTCAATCCAGCACTCTGTAAGCAAAGGCAGGTGGATTTCTGTGTGTTCAAGGCCAGCCTGGACTATGTATAGAATTTCAAGATAGGGGCTGGAGAGATGGCTCAGCAGTTAAGAGCACTGACTGTTCTGGAGGACCTGAGTTCGATTCCCAGCATTCACATGGCAGCTAACAACTGTCTGTAATTCCAAGATCTGACACCCTTACACAGTTATA
The DNA here is from genome assembly GCA_004025045.1 of Sigmodon hispidus. NCBI lineage: Eukaryota > Metazoa > Chordata > Mammalia > Rodentia > Cricetidae > Sigmodon > Sigmodon hispidus. The sequence goes on along the minus strand of PVIH01016104.1, from coordinate 27,518 downwards.
CAAGCAGGCAAAACACCAATTCACATAAAATAAAAATTAATATTAAAAAAAAGAATTTCAAGATAGTCAGAGCTACAGAGACTCTCTCTCAAACAAACAAATACTCTCAAAACCGAGAATGCAAAGAAACACAAATGATTTATTTTTCTAGTAATAAGTTCCTTTATTTTTTATGTAGATAAGCATTTTTAATTTTTTAAATTATTTATTTTATTAATTTTGTGTATGAGTGTTTTGCCTGCTTTGTATGAACATGTATTACATGTGTACCTGGTATGCTGGGTGTTGGATCTCCTGCAACTCAAGTTAGACAGTTGTGAGCCACCATATGGGTTTGGGGCATTAAACTATGCTCCTTTTCAAGAGCAGTAAGTGCTCTTAACAGCTGAACCAACTCTCAAAAAAAGCAAGCAGTGTACATCCACATGTGGAGAATGGCACGCCCATCATACCACACTAGGCCTACTACTCATTCCCATTTAAAAGTTTGACTATGCCTCAAAGAGTCTAAACTAAATAGACAAAATAATAGAGCATACATTCAGGTTTATCACATGGTCTCTGTGATTTGTTTTTTTGAGCCAGGGTCTCACTATATATGGTTGACCTAGAACTATGTAGACAAGGCTGGCCTGGAGCTCACAGAAATCTGTCTGACTGTTTTGTCAACATCTAGAATTATTTGGAAAGCGCCTCAGTGAGGGATTATTTAGATCAGGTTGGCTTGTGGTGTAGCACATCTGTGGGGAGATAATTTGATCATGTTAACAGAGGAAAGGAAGAGCCTTCCCTAGGTTGGAGATCCTGGCCTGGGTAACAGAGGGGAGAGCAAGCAGTGTCCAAGCATACCTGTAATAATTCATTGTTCCCTGTTCTTCATAGTAAATGTAATGTGACTAGATGCTTCATGTTCCAGCTGCTTTGACTTCCGCACAGTGAGGGACTATGACCTGGAATTGTGAGTCAAACTCATCTTCCGGTTGATTTTGTCAGGATGTCTTATCACACTAATAGAAGCTAAAAGAAATGTCTCCTTGCCTCTGAGGGGTAGGTGATAAGTATGGGAAACTCCTGAGTCAACCACAAAGCTAATTCTTCATCTGGGGAGAGAAGACTGCTTGGGATGGAATGGGGACTGTAGAGGTTTTTGTTGATGTTTACCACTGCATCCTTAGTTAAAGGTGGGTTGTCACACGTACAGGTCCTGAAGATATAGACCTCAAGATGAATGCAAGAGGCTTCTTTGGAAGGCAGTGCTAGGTACCCTAGTGGAGGAATGAAAAATATGCCCGCCTGTATGCAGTGGGGGTGGGGGGTGTGGTGTGTGTGTGTCAGCGGCTTACAGCACTCCCTGCAGCTCTTTTAGAAAAGTTACTGGGTGTGTGTGTGTGTGTGTGTGTGTGTGTGTGTGTGTGTTTGTGTGTGTGTCTGTGTGTGTGTCTGTGTGTGTGTGTGTGTCCATGGTGGGGATTGACAGAGTCTCACTCTGTATTTCAGATTGGCCTAGAATTTACAAATGGAGCAGGCTGGCCTCAATATCATCGCAGTCCTGCTTCAGCCTTCTGAGTGCTGGGATTACAAACACAAACTACTGTACCTGATTTTGTTTAGTATTTTGTTTGAGACAGGGTCTCCCTGTGGCTTGCCTGGTATTCACCATGTAACCCAGAGTAGCTTCAAGCTCCCAGCAAACCTCCCCTAATCCTGGAATTTTAAGTGTGACACTACATCTGACTGGGTTTCTTCTTTGGCTAACAGGGTTATAATATCAGACATATATCTACATCAGCTAATGAGAAAGCAAGTACAACTATAGTGGTGTTACACTGAGTGTTTGAGAGAGACTTTGTCATAGGGAGATGGGGATGGGCTTGCTCTTGTGTACAATTCCATATATACTTTCCAGACTATGGTGCTGTGCTGGGGGACACCACCCTTCAAGAGCAGAGGGGCAAATTCTCATTCAGAACCTCTAAGGCACTGGGTTCAATGCCTTTGCTTTTCTTTGATAATTATGTCCTTTGATAACAAGATATATCTCTGAATGTCAAAGTAGGAATGAGGCCCTGAATGTTTTAGGACTGCTGTTTACTCCGGACTTTCATTTGCACACAGCTGCTTGCATGAACACTCGAAACAGACACGTGTTGACTGACTAAGGAAATGACTGAAGCCTCAGCCTTAGGAACCTAACAGCCCTCATCTGTGAGCTGCCTTTGATCTCCCTGAGGGAAACAGGTCTAAGGAAATCCGATCTGTTGTTTAGAAAGGTTAGCTTCCACAGCCTCTGCTCCCAGGACTTGAGCAGCTAAGGAATCACACAGCATTTTCAGAGTCAACAGATGATGAGTGTCTCTCCTCACTGTGTCTGTGTGACTGTGCACAGGCAGGTGCCATGTTTAAAAGGAAAACAGGCAGAGCAGGGTGTGGTCTTGCACAGTTATAGTTTCAGCATTTGAGAGGTAGGGCCAGGAGGCTAGGATGTGTCAAGTCTGAAGCACGCTGAGTCTACGGGTTGAGTTCTCAATCAGCCTGGAGGACTCAGGCATTTTTAAAAAAAAAAAAAGCTGGCATATGTCTGTGATCTCAGCACTCAGAAAGTAGAGGCAAAAGGATGGGGAATAGTCAGTCCTGTCTGCAGGAGACTCTGTCTTTAAAATAAAATAAAGAGGGGCTGGAGAGATGACTCAGCAGTTAAGAGCACTGACTGTTCTTCTGGAGGACCTGAGTTCGATTCCCAGCACCCACATGGCAGCTAACAACTGTCTGTAATTCCAAGATCTGACATCCTTACACAGTTATACATGCAGGCAAAACACCAATTCACATAAAATAAAAGTAAATATTTAATAAAATAAGATAAAATAAAATGAAGAAAGGGGGCACCTGTAACCCCAGCTTTAGAGACTAAGGTGGCAAACCAGGTGTATTCTAAGACTTGCTGACCAGCCAGCCTAGGCAAATAAGAAGCTCCAGGATCAGTGAGTCCCTGACTCAAAAATAAGGTGCAAGCAATTGAGGAAGACATGCAACATCCATCCTGGATCCACATGAGTCCATATAGATGAGAGCAGAGCATCAGTACACACATGCAAGCACGCACGCACGCACGCACGCACGCACGGTATCATGCCACACTTCGGTATCAATTTAAATAAAATTAGCAGCAACTCCTTTTTTGTTAAGATTGGCAAACACCTGGGATGAGGGAGGTGACCAGACCTTACAAATGAGGGGAACCTTGGATAAAAAAACAAAACAAAAACCGTACAAAAACAAAACCTAAAACTGAAACAAAAATGTGTTTAGATGGCAGAAACAGGGTCCCAAGGGGCAAAGGTGCTAATGACCGTTTAGGGTGACTGGAGGCATCTGTGCACACGTTACTTTACTATGACTCTGCAAGGATCTAGGCAAGGTGCCATAGGCAAATAGTCTCAGCCTCTGGGAAGCTGAAGCAGGTATGCAGAGTTCAAGGTTAGCATGGGCAATTTACAGAGATACTCTTTGTCTTGATAACGAACAGGAGGAGGAGGAGGAGGAAGAACAAGTCAAAAAGGAAAGAACAGGTTTACTCAGGTCTATGTTATTGTCAATCCAATTTTTTTCTTCAAAGTCAAACTAACTCGAGGAGCTTGATCCCCTAGACTCTGCATGACTTCATTATGCAACCAGGTCCACTTTTTTTTTTTTTTTAATATTTTTATTACATTATTTGCATTGGTGTTTTGCTTGCATGTCTGTGAGGGTGCCAGATGTTGAAGTTAGAGACAGTTGTGAGCTGCCATGTGGGCGCTGGGAATTGAACCTGGGTCCTCTGGAAGAGCAGTCAGTGCTCTTAACTGCTGAGCCATCTCTCCAGCCCCCTAGAGTCTACTTTTTTCCACAGTGGAGGAAGCCTACTAGGTTTGTTTTCTTTCTTTATTTAAAGAGTATGAGTAAAACAGCAACAACAAAACCAACAAGGTAACTGGCACACACAAGCTCTGGGGTTGGGAGTTCAGTTCAGTGGAAGAGTGTTTGCTCATTAAGTACAAGGCCCTGGGTTTGGTCCTCAGTTCTGGTAGGGGGAAAAAGTTAAAACATAAAATAACAAAAAAGACTAAAGTGTATGTGTATTTTGCCTGCCTATATGTCTGTGTACCAAGTGTCTGTCTGTCTGGTGCCCACAGAGGCCAGAGGCCAGAAGAGGGCATTAGGTCCCATGACACTGGAGTTACAGCTGTCCTTTGGCTTCTGGGAATTGGGCCCTCTGCAAGGATAGCTAGTACTCTTAAGCGCAGAACCATCTCTTTAGCTGTAGCACCCCTTTGCGTTCAGTCCAGGAACCCAGCCTTTGGGATAGCACTGCTCACACTCAGGGTGGGTCTCCCCACCTCAATGAACTCAGTGCAGAAACTCCTGGGATGTGCTCTGACATTTGTCTCCTAAATTACTCTAGAGCTTGTCAAGTTGACATCATCAACCATCACACTAGACAGGCTTTAAACCTTCAATCTTGCTGACTATGACTCTCAGGGCTAGAGCTATGTAACTGTTACTGCAGTCCATTTTGTTTGTTTGTTTTTTGAGACAAGGATTCTACATGTAGTCTTGGCAGTCCTGGAACTCACTCGCTAGACCAGGCTGGCCTAGAACTCAGAGATCTGCCTGCCTTTGCCTCCCAAGCACTGGGATTAAAGGTTCTGCATCACTACCACCCAGCCCCAAGTTCCTTTCCTTTGTTTTTGTTTTTTGAGGCAGGGTTTTTTTTTTTTTTAAATATTTATTTATTATGTATACAGTGTACAGATGAGGGTACCAGATGTCATTATAGATGGTTGTGAGCCACTATGTAGTTGCTGGGAATTGAAATCAGGACCTCTGGAAGAGCAGCCAGTGCTCTTAACCTCTGAGCCATCTCTCTCAGCCCTGAGACAGGGTTTTTCTATGTAGCCCTGGCTGTCCTGGAACTCACTCTTGTAGACCAGGCTGGCCTCATACTTACAAAGATAGATCCTCCTACCTCTGCCTCCTGAGTGCTGGAACTGAAGGCATGAACCACCACCATCAGCAGAAGAGAGTTTTGATCAGGGCAGTTTGAGAAGTTCACAGACCTTTCTCCACTTGGTCTCACCTGAATTTGGGTGTTTTCTGAAAACAGTTTTCTCAGGCCTTCCATGGGAAGGCTGTCTTTCTTTCATATTCTATGGATCTCAGCACCAGAGCATTAAATATTCACCTTATTCTCCATCACCATGCTCAACTCTTGATCCTTTTCTTTTTCTCCTCCTTCTTCTAACTCTAGCTCTTTTGAGGTTAATACCATTCAGCTTTACCCAATGTAGCCTAGGCTGGTCTTGAACTCCCTGTGTAGCCAAGGATGATCTTGACCTCTCTTTTCCTTAGTAACCTCCATGCCCAGTTGTATGAGGTGCCAGGACTTTGTGCATGGCTAGGCAAGCACTCTATGAACTGAGCCAAACTCCTAGCCCTTGTTACTACAATGAAAACATTCTTCAATGATGTTGGCTCTTGGTTCCTAGCAGTTTTCTTTATTTTACTTCAGCCTTGGTGCTTTAGGGGACTTAATTACCCATGGTGATGAGCCATTCAGTACCATGTCTAGCACCTGTTTGACCTCCTTTCTTCCTCACACTGACAGTCTCATTAGCCATAACCACACCACACCCTAATTCTTGGTTTCAAGCCACCTACTTTAACCACCATTTCCAGTTCACTTGTGTCCACCCACAGTTCTGTGTCAAGTTCCTATTATTTACACCACTTTTTCACTATCCATCAGCCCCCTCTCCTTTAGCTTTCTTCTCTTCCTAGCTTAGCTCACTACTATAATCACTATATCCAATATACCCACCACAAATTTGCTTGTCTGCCCTGCCCCCTCCCCCTTGTCCGGCTGATCTTTAACTTTGAATGGACCTGTCAGCCATGACTGTTCCTGAGTAGTCATGTAAAGAGCGTTACTTATGAAAAGATACCCTCAAAACTCCTACTAGTTCTACCGTTTGCATTTCCAGTTTGTGACACTGCCTCATATAAGCAGTCAGCATCGAGATCTCCACTTCCCCGTCTTACCTTCAGCCTAGCCCACTCTTCTCTCAACCTTTTAGAAGCTTGGAGTTATTCACACTCTTCTGTTATGGTAAATAACAGCAACTTCCCAGTTTCTAAACTCAGTGCACATTTTCAAAGCTCAGTTTTCTCTCCCTCTCAGTGGCATGTGCAGTTAGTTCACCATTCTTTCCTCCTGGGAGCATTTTCCTATCCTGACTTTTATGACATCTACTAGACACTGGGCTTTCTTTTCTCTTTGGGATCTTCCTCAGACACCACAGATGGCTCCTTCTCATTCAACTGATCTCTGATATCTGATTGTTTCATAGCTTTAGCTTGACTTTCTTTCTTTCTTCCTTCCTTCCTTTTTTCCTTTTTAATAAACAAAACCAGAGTGGGGTATGGTGGTATACACCTTTAATCCCAGCACTGCAGAGACAGAGGCAGAGGCAGAAAGGCAGAGAGGAAGAGAAAGAGAGAGAGAGACAGAGGCAGCAGTCTCTGTGAGTTTGAAACTACATAATTTTACATAATGAATTTCAGACCAGTCAGAGCTACACCAGCAGAATTTGTCTTTAAAAAAAAAAAAAAAAAAAAAAAAGGCCGGGGGCTGGAGAGATGGCTCAGCGGTTAAGAGCACCATCTACTCTTCCAGAGGACCTGGGTTCGATTCCCAGCACCCACATGGCAGCTAACAACTGTCTGTAGTTCCAGTTCCAGGCAAACACCAAGGCAAATAAATAAATAAAGTTTTAAAAAAAGCCAAAATAATAATGATAATAGTAATATATATAACACTACACAGTGTTATGTATTTTATATATATGTATGTGTGTATATATATATATATATATATATATATATATATATATATATATATGACCAGAGAGATGTTTGGTTGGTTTTAATGCCTCAGGACTCACATGGTAGAAAGAGAGATCAGACTTCTAGTAGTTTCTCTCTGACCTCCACAAACAAATAAATGAATATGTAATTTAAAAAAAAAAATCTTGCAATGGGTTGCAGCTTAGTGAATACGTTTGCCTAGTATTGCTGTGTCTCTGGGTTCCATCACTAGCATATATAAATATAAAAGTCTTAACAAACTAGGAATAAACATAAGCATCCTTAACCTGTTGACAGACACCTACAAAAAATAGAGTATCAGCCTCAATATTGAAACATCAAAACCTACCCCTCTAAGAACAAGCCAAGAGTTGGGCAGTGGTGCACATACCTTTAATCTTAGTACTTGGGAGGTAGAGGCAAGTGGATCTTTGTGAGTTCAAAGCCAGCCAGATGTATACAGCAAGTTCCAGGATAGGCTTCAAAACTACACAGAGACACCCTGTCTCAAAAAGAACAAACAAAACAAACAAACAAGAACAGAGCAAGGACCTCAGTACCACAGCAGCATTCCTTCTTTCTTTCTTTACTTTTTTTTTTTTTCTTCAAGACAGGCTTTCTCTGTGTAGCTCTGGCTGTCCTGGGACTCATTATGTAGATCTGCCTGCCTCTGTCTTCCAAATGCTGGGCTTAAAGGCATGCAACACTAAACTCAGCCTTATTTTCAAATTTTAGTATTTATTTATATTTTATGTGTGTGGGTGTTTGTCCTTCAAGTGTTTGGGTACCCTGTTTGTGCCTGGTGCTCTTGGAGGCCAAAAGAAGGTGTTGGATCTCTTGGAACTGGAGTTATAGACAGTGGGTTGGGATTTGAACTTGGATCTTCTGGAAAAACAGCTAATGCTTTTAACTGCTGAGCCATCACTTCCACTCTAACCATAAGAGTTTATATTTGGTTAAATTAGTATTAATTCTGAGTGTCTAAAGACAGGAACTGGGGTATAGTCCTGAAGCAGAGCATTTGTCTATCATATAGAAGGCCCTAGATTCATTTACAATGCAAATAAATAAACAAATAATAAAATATTTAAGATTTGCTATACAACCTCATTAGAATTTGTTTCTTTTAAAGATGTATTTCTTTATTATGTATACAGTATACAGAAGAGGGTACCAGATGTCATCATAGATGGTTATGAGCCATGTGGTTACTGGGAATTGGATTCAGGAACTCTGAAAGAACAGTCAGTGCTCTTAACCCCTGAGCCATCTCTCCAACCCCTTCATTAGAATTTGTATGCCAATATGCTCCAGCAAAACAAAGGTATAACAAAATGAAACTTCCGCAGCTAGGATCTACTGGTCTTAGGATGGGAGCAGCAGCCAAAAAGGAAACCCTAGGAGCTGACCATGTAGTAAGCATGACCCCAGTTAATCAGTCCAAATTAGAGAGGCAATATAGAGGGTTCCAGGAGGAAAATTTCCAAGAAAAACATGGCTTAATAGGATCAAGCAGTACACTCCAAGACCAGGGAATTAAAAGAGATCAATTATACTTAAGGTACGGCCAGAAATAGTATAATTAGAAACTCCAACCCAAAGACAAATTTGTATAAGAAATAAATGAAATTATAATGCATTACAGTAGTTGGCTCTCTTATTTCACATTTATAAAGTCAAAATACTGACTTTTTAAAAAATATTTATTGCTAGCTAGTGGATGAATACTCCTCTAAGTCCAGCATTTGGGAGGCAGAGGCAGGTGGATCTCTGAGTTCTAAGACAGCCAAGGATACACAGAAAAACCATCTTGAAAACCCAGTAAGGGGCTGGAGAGATGGCTCAGCAGTTAAGAGCACTGACTGTTCTTCCAGACGACCTGAGTTCGATTCCCAGCATCCACATGGCAGCTAACAACTGTCTGTAATTCCAAGATCTGACACCCTTAAACAGTTATACATGCAGGCAAAAACCAATTCACATAAAATAAAAATAAATATAAATATTTTTTTAAAAATCATCATTATTATTATCTCTTTCTGAGACAGGGTCTCACTAAGTAGTCCTGGCTGGCCTGGAAGTCTGTATGTATACTATGCTGACCTCAAACTCACAGACATACACCTGCCTTTACCTTCTGAGTAAGGTACAGGGACAGGTAAATGCTTTCTTTCCTTCTTTTTTCTTTCTTTCTTTCTTTTCTCTAGACAGGGCTTTTCTGTGTAGCTTTGGAGCCTGTCTTAGACTGGTTCTGTAGACCAGGCTGGCCTTGAACTCAGAGATCCTCCTGCTTTTGCCTCTACCACCACCTGGTTCAAAGATGCTTTCTCGGAAAGGATTCCAACTGCCTGGGAAATAGCACAAATTGACAATGGCATTACATAAAATTAAAACAGCAGAGAAAAAAATTAACAAAGGGAAGAGACAACCTGTAGAATCAGAAAACCTTCTCAGAATCTACATTCCTAGCTAGAATCTAAAAATCTAAAAGAACCAAAAAAAAAAAAAAAGAAAAAAACCATCAATTTTTAAATCATCAAATCAATAAATGGCAAAATAAAAGAGTTTTTAAAAGGAGTACACATGGCTAAGATACATGAAATGTTATTTAATATCTTAAGCTGTCAGGGAGCTATAAATCAAAACTTGAGAGTCCATCTCTCCCTAGTAAAGTAACTCTTATTAAGGAAACAACAAAGGGGTGAAATGGCTCAGTGGGTAAAAGAACTTGTCGGGGCTGGAGAGATGGCTCAGCGGTTAAGAGCACCATCTGCTCTTCCAGATGACCCAGGTTCGATTCCCAGCACCCACATGGCAGCTAACAACTGTCTGTAGTTCCAGTTCCAGGCAAACACCAAGGCAAATAAATAAATAAATAATAATAAAAAAAGAACTTGTCAATATATCTGACTACCTGAGTGTCATCTCTGCAATCCACAAGGTTCAAAGAAAGAACTGACTCCTCCAAGTTACACACACACACACACACACACACACACACACACACACACACACACACACACACACACGGTGGGTGAGGAGGGGAGGTTGGGTTAGCAACCTTTAAATTAGTGCAACTACTGAGGAAGCAAGTGGAGAAGATTCCAAAACAAAAACAAGCAAACCTAGAGAATGGCTTCAGGGCAAGAGTCTCTTAACACCAGTGCTCTCAGGAGGCAGAGGCCTTCGAATCTCTGAGTTCAAGGACAGCCAGGGCAAAGTAGAGAGACCTTGTCAAAGCAAAAAACCACACAAAACAAACCTAAAAACAAAAGAGGTGGAAAGCCGGGTCAGTGTTTAAGCAATTGCTGCCCTTGCAAAGGATATGGGGGGCTCATAACTCTGTAACTCCATTTCTAGAGAATCTTTCTCTGACCCCTAGAGGCAGTACATATACATGGTGCACATACCTCCATGAAGGAACTCACACATACACATAATCTGAAAAGAAATAAATCATTAGAAAAGAAAAAGTTATTTAAAAGAAAATGGATGGACCTAGAGAGAGAGCATCACATAAGTGCAATAAGCCACACTTAAAAAGACAAATGTAGGGGCTGGAGAGATGGCTCAGTGGTTAAGAGCACTGATTGCTCTTCAGAGGACTCCAGTTACAGGGGACTGATCGCCCATGGCAAAACACCAATGCACATTAAAAAAAAAAAAAAAAAAAAAAAGACAAATGTGTTTTCTTCTCATATGTGGAAACTAAATCTTAAGAAATGAAAGCAGAGTGGAACTATTTTGGAAGAGGAAGAGAACTAGTGGGAGAGATGTGGGACAAGGTAACAGAATGTGTGGCACATGAGCAAAGTACACGTACAAAAATGTCATAATGAAACTCATTACTCTGTAAAATGTATATATATATATTTTTTAAACTTTATTTATTTGCCTTGGTGTTTGACTGGAACTGGAACTACAGACAGTTGTTAGCTGCCATATGGGTGCTGGGAATCGAACCCGGGTCCTCCGGAAGAGCAGACGGTGCTCTTAACCACTGAGCCATCTCTCCAGCCCCAAAATGTATATATTTAAAGACAAAAAAAAGAGGTTGGAGAGATGGCTCAGTGGTTGAGAGCACTGACTGTTCTTCTGGAGGACCTGAGTTCAATTCCCAGCATCCACATGACAGCTAACAACTGTCTGTAATTCCAAGATCTGACACTCTTACACAGTTATACATGCAGGCAAAACACCAACTCACATAAAATAAAAATAAATATAAAAAAAAAGACAAAAATAAGAGGCTGGAGAGATAGATCCTCACGGATTAAGAACACTTGGTTCGGGGCTGGAGAGATGGCTCAGTGGTTAAGAGCATCGTCTGCTCTTCCAGAGGACCCGGGTTCGATTCCCAGCACCCACATGGCAGCTAACAACTGTCTGTAGTTCCAGTTCCAGGCAAACACCAGAGCAAATAAATAAATAAATAAAGTTTAAAAAAAAAAAAAAAGAACACTTGGTTCTTCCAGAGGACAGAATGGTTCTTAGCACCCACATAATACAATCCTCTGCAACTCCAGTTCCAGGGGATCTGATGCCCTCTTTTGAGTTTTGGGCACTAGATGAGCACACACACACACACACACACAGAGTACATACATATACACATTGAAACAAACAAAACAAAAATCCTTAAAAACAAAATCACATCAGGGAGTGGGAGGTGCAAGCCTTGTGGAAGGAGGAGGATCACTGGGTTTGAGGCCAGCCTGCCCAGTTCCCGGACAACCAGGGCTACACAGAGAAACCCTGTCTCAAAAAACCAGACCAAACCAAACTCCAAAATCCTAAACCTGGCTTGGTCTCTAAGTTGGTGGTAGTCACTCAAAGCTTATTTGTTCCTTTGGTCTGATGGGATAGTTCTAGGGAGGTAACCCAAGGTCTTGTGCCTGCTAACGCATTAATTTTTGTAACAAACCTGTTGGAATCTGCTTGTCTTGTTCACTTTACCTGGCACTCACAGAAGCTGCAGGCCTTTGTGGGTAGAAATGCAGCTGATTTTCTAAGCAGTTTTTGTTTTCTACAGTCCAGGTACAGGGAACTAAGGACCGAATAAGCATTTCCTGAAACAGAATTGGCTGTCATTGTTATTTTTCTTTCCCCTTTCCCCGTCTCTTTATTGCTATGGAGTTGACAGCTCAAAACTTCGAAATGGGGCAAAGAGTATATAAAGCTGGGTAAGTTTTTTTTCTTTTTTTTCCCCACTAACCTTGAGTTTCACACTTGGGCTTTACAGAGAAGGTGCCTTTTTGGACAGTTTGATTTATTATGGATTCCATCTCCAGGCTGAGACTGGGTATCACTATGTAGTGAAGGTGGAGTCTTCTTTCAATCTTCCTGCCTCAACCTCAGTGTTGGGATTCCACCCACCCAACCAACGGCGCATCAAATTGTGCTAATTACAACTCCGCACTTTACTCAGTCTTACTAATTGTTTATTTAAACGTTTCTGAACATTTTATTTCAAGGATCATTTTGTGCATTATGAATTATCATCGTGCTTAAAATGGGACACACCAGTACTAAATTCGGCTTTGAAACAATGACTAATTCGCACACCTCGTATGTGTTAGACGGCTGCTGGTTGTTCTCTAGCATCTACCCCTTCTGGTCCTATCACTCTCAGACTTGCTTACATCAGGAGGCAGCGTCCTGACCCTCCGCGACCTCTTTGTCATGGCGTCCGCGGGGCGTCTATCAGGCGAGGTTTCCGCAGCTTGGCGGGCGTGGACCTTCCCAAGATGGCGGGACTGGGCCCCCAAGGCGCGCGGTGGGCGGGGTTCCGCCGCCGGAGGCGGGGCAGCAGGGCCGAGGGGTCGGGCCAGCAGGCGTGCGGCTTCTGAAGTAGGCAGGCTCAGCGCGCTTGCGCGGAGTGGCCCTGCGCGCAGTGAGGCAGTGGCGGGGGAAGGCACCGGTGGGGCCGGCGGGCGGGCGGGCTGAGGAGGGAAGCGGCCGAGCGAAGTCCCAGTGCGCGCCGCGGCGGCCCGGGTATCCTCCCCTTCCGGGCGTGAGGCGCTGGGAGGAAAAGCAGAGCGGAGCGAAATCGCATCGACAGCGAGGTGCTTCTCGGGGCTCCCCAGACCGGCCTCCCGCGGCTTCGGCGCTCCAGTCGCGGGGCCCGGCTTCCTCAACACACCTAGCTCCAGCGGCCGCCAGATCTTGTCCCCAGTTCCTCGAAGCCCCGGCGGCAGCCCGGGCTCTTGGCGGGGAGGATGACGGAGCTGCAGTCGGCGCTGCTACTGCGAAGACAGCTGGCAGGTGAGCGGCGGGGCTGCCGGCCGGGCCGCGATCGCGGACTGATGAGCCACTCGCCTCTTGGCGCTCGGAGGCCGCGGGCCGCGAGGGTGGGAGCCCACGGGTCTCTGCCGACCGGCCGGTCGCCGACACTTCTGGCCGGGGCTTGTGGAGGGGATTGGGGGCGGGGACGCGCCCCAGCCTCGCCCTCGGACGGGCCGGGCGCCCAAGGCGGCTGCCCCCTCCCCCACGGAGCTGGGGCGTTGCGGGGGAGGGGCGTGGGTCCCAGCCGGGCCGACCCTCCCCGAGGGGCGGATCCCGGGCTCAGGTGCGGCGGAGGCCAGGGGAGCTCAGGGATCCCGGGAGCGTGCGGGCCCCGCGCGACTGCCAGTCCGAGCTGCGGCTGGGGCCGGATAAGGGAGGCGCGCCAAACTTCTGGCCCAGCAGCGCGGGGTCTGCAGAGTTAGGGCAGACAACAAAAGCGACGGCCGGGCTGGCCCGGGTGCTGGCGCGGGGCGCCGAGGGCTCGGCGGGGTGTGCGACTCGGCTATGCCTGCCTCCGCCTGGCACGAACTCGGGGCTGCGCCGCCCGTCTGGGGGAGGGTGGGCGCGGGCGCTGGAGGAGAGCCGCTCGCTGGCCGGCCCGGGGCTTTGTGCTCGGCGCGGTTCCGGCTCCCGCGCAGGCCCGCGGCCACCAGGCTGTGGCCCTCCTTAGTTCTGGCCAGGGGCGTTGGCTGAGTGCCTCCCCCGTGGAGTCTCGGTCCCCCTCCCCCATTGTCCCGGCCTCCGGCCGTTTGCGGCTTCCAGGTTGACTTTTTAGGGGGTTGGCTCCTACTCTGCTAGGACTGTGTGAGCGGAGCATGCGCGCTGTAGGCGTACGTGTGCGGAGTGATGGGGGGGGAGGGAGGAGGCGGGTTGGTGGCTTCACAATGCCGCCCCACGTGCTGCCAGATTTAAAGAGAAATGAACCGGTAGTTACTCATGCTGTCCAGCGCTAAGCGTGTGCCTTGCCTTGGTTCAAGCGACTCTACCCCTCCTCTGTCTGGCCAGCGCCTCACCCCTCCCCTCCTTTCCCCCCCCCCGCCCTCCGGCGAAAAGCGCTGAAAGCTGGAAAGGAAGATAAAAAATAGGTTTCTTTGAGTTCGAGGTGTCAGTTCAATCACCTTTATGGCTTCTTAAGGAAAAGGTCGACAAGGGCTGTTACAGATTGTATAATTGTGTTTATTATTAGATCATGAGCTAGCAGATTTGGACAAGTATTAAAATTCTAGATGGGACAGTAATTTGAAGTGTATAGAAGTTATACCCATCAGAAATACTGTTTAAACAAAGTGAAATATTTTTTCATCTTATTGAAAAACATCCTTTTACTGTGATCTTTTCCTCCTTTCATTTTGTTTTGGGAGAAAAAAATTAAATTTTGTTTCCTTGAGGTTTTTTAATTATCAGAGGCAGGTCTCTGAATTTTAGGCCTGTCTGTACTACAATACAGTCCTATGACAGCCAGGGCTATGCAAAGAAACCCTGTCTCAAAAAAGCAATGAAAAACCTCAACTCTGGGCTGGAGAGATGGCTCAGAGATTAAGAGCACCGACTATTCTTCCAGAGGTCCTGAGTTCAATTCCCAGCAACCACATGGTGGCTCACAACCATCTATGATGACATCTGGTATTCTCTTCTGTATACTGTATACGTAATAAATCGTTAGAAAAAAAATCCCAACTTCAGGTGAATACGCTTTTATTATGTAGCAAATCATTAATTAGATTGATGGTAAGTAATATTATAACAAGTCTTACATAATGGGAATGACAATTTAAAAAGTTCAAAAGATTTTAACAGTACTACTATGTTAAAAACCACAGGGGCAGGTGGATTTCTTGAGGTTCGAGGCCAGCCTGGTTTACAGAGTGAGTTCCAGGACAGGCAGCGCTATACAGAGAAACTCTGTCTCAAAAACCAAACCAGAACTAGTAGTCTTTTTTTTCTTTTTCTTTCTTTGTTTCTTTCGAAACTGTTTATGGAGCCCTTGGCTGTCTTGGAACTCAGATCTGTCTGGCTCTTGTCTCCCAAGTGCTAGAATTTGAATCATTTGTCACCACGCTTGTGCTTCCCCCACTTTTTTTTTTTTAATTTATTATGTATACAGTATACAGAAGCGGGCACCAGATCTCATCATAGATGGTTGTGAGCCACCATGTGGTTGCTGGAAATTGAACTCAGGACCTCTGGAAGAACAGTACAATCAGTACTCTTAACCTCTGAGCCATCTCTCCAGCCCCCCCCCCACTTTTTTTTATTCATAGAATAATAGAAGCTTTCTTAAGAGGTTTTTAACCAATGGTTGATTTTTTTTTTTTTTTTTTTTTTTTTTTTTTTTTTTTTTTTTGGATGAGATAGCCTAAAATATACAGCAAGAGAGAACAGAAAATGATTAACTTTTCAGGCTTTTTTATAAAGTGATGTAACTGCCAAGTAATTTATTTTGCTTTCTTGATCAGAGACAACTTAATAAGTCATTTTTAACTTGCTCAAAATGCATGGAACAAAGTTTGTTATTTGAAATTTGAAACTATTAAATTTATTTGGGAAGCACCTTTATGTTTAGTTGCTTATCAATATACTTTACATTACTACCACTTTCTTTTTTTTTTTTTTTAAACTTTATTTATTTATTTATTTGCCTTGGTGTTTTGCCTGGAACTGGAACTACAGACAGTTGTTAGCTGCCATGTGGGTGCTGGGAATCGAACCCGGGTCCTCTGGAAGAGCAGATGGTGCTCTTAACCGCTGAGCCATCTCTCCAGCCCCCTACTACCACTTTCTTAAAATGGGATTTCCAGTATCACTTGAAAATAGTAAAGAATGGGGGGGCTGGAGAGGTGGCTCAGCGGTTAGGAGCACCGTCTGCTCTTCCAGAGGACCCGGGTTCGATTCCCAGCACCTACATGGCAGCTCACAACTGTCTGTAGTTCCAGTTCCAGGCAAACACCAAGGCAAATAAATAAATAAATAAAGTTTTTTTAAAAAAAGAAACCCTGTCTCAAGAACAAAAAAAGCAAAATAACAAAAATAAAAGAGATTATAAGAAGCAAGTAGCACACACAAAAAAAGAGAAAATAGTAAAGAATGGTAAAATGTAATCTTTTGAAATCAGTGAACTTTTATAAGGTCTGATAATAAATGCCAGTAGGTTAACACACATGTTAAATTTTCTCAGTGCTAGAATTTCAGAAACTAAAACAGGGTGCATTTGTTGAGCTTGTAGTCTGCCAGAGATAAGATTTTTGATTTATTACCTGGGAGAATTTATCCTGTAATGAAGAACTTTGTTCTGTAATTTACCAGAATGGTGCCCTTGGCTACAGAATTTCTTGTCTCTGGTACCTTTAGGGCAGTCGTTGTGGAGAGTTTTAGTAGTGAAGTACAGGTTACAGCATTCCTATTCTGTACCCACTAGATACTAGTAGTACATCCCCTCATTTGTGACAACGAAAAATGTATCTATTGCTAGACAGTCATTGGATTATTATGTTTCACCATTTTGGCTATTGGGAAAGCCAGTAAGAACACACAAAATCAGATAGCTTGTGTATTTCTTTGTGATATTATTAGGTTATGATTTACTCCTTTACAGATTTAGTTAGTAACAGTTTTTTTTTTTTTTAAACTTTATTTATTTGCCTTGGTGTTTGCCTGGAACTGAAACTATAGACAGTTGTTCTGTCTAGCTGCCATGTGGGTGCTGGGAATCGAACCCCGGTCCTCTGGAAGAGCAGACGGTGCTCTTAACCGCTGAGCCATCTCTCCAGCCCAGTAACAGTTTTTTAAGAAAATATATAATTTAAATTTATTATTTACATTGGTATGAAGGTGTCAGATCCCTTGAACTGGAGTTAGTTAGTTGTGAGCTGCCATGTGGGTGCTGGGAATTGAATTCAGGTCCTTTGGGAAAGCATTCAGTGCTCTTAACTCTGAATCATCTCTCTAGCCATGGCAGGTTGGTTTTCTTTTTCCTTTTTTTAAAATCTGTTTATTATGTACTTAGTGTTCTGCCTGCATGTCAGAAGAGGGCACTAGATCTCACTATAGGTGGTGGAGAGCCATCATGTGGTTGCTGGGAATTGAACCCAGGACCTCTGGAAAGGCAGTTAGTACTCTTAACCTCTGAGATGTTTCTGCCTGGCCCCAGCAGGTGTTTTTTTTTTTTTTTTTTTTTTTTTTTTTTTTTTTTTTTTTTTTTTTTTTTTTTAATGCATTACATTAGACACCAAGAAGTCCCTCAGTACAATGGATCAATTTAAAACGTTTTAAAGCTATTATAAATACAGGTTAAAATAGTACAGAACCTGGCACGGTGGCACATGCCACCTTTAATTCATCATTTGGGAATATGTTCAAGGCCAAGCTTGATCTATACAGATCCAGGACATCCAGGGCTACACAGAGAGACACTAGCTCAAAAACAAAACAAAAAATGAAAGTAAAACAACAAAATACAGAGTACAGAAATTAATCATTTTTCCTTTTGATCAGGAGTCCTTTTTGAGAGTTTACAGAGATTATTTTTTACATTTTATTTTAATTGAGACTATGTCTAGTTGAAGGTGGCTTGCCTACTTCTCTACCTTCTTAGTCAGGGTTACTAGTCCCTATCCCAGCTGTAGAAGTGATACATTTAATGAGTTCTTTGCTGAGGACTGGCATGTACCAGCCAGTGCAATTATTTTATACATTATCTCATTTAATCTTCCTGAAAGAAAACAGGTTTATGGAGGTTAAATAACCTGCTGAAGATCAAATGAGTGCTGCTAATGGAATTGCTACAGCCAGGACCTTCTTATTTTTATAGACTTTTTGTTTTCAAGTGTGTAAATTTGCTCCCCGGGGAACAGTGCTTGACAAAATCAATGAAGTAGAATTTTATTTTATTAATTTTTTTAAATGTGTATGGGTATTTTGAATGTATGTATATGTGTCTGCACTACAATGTGCCTTGTGCGTGCTTGGTGCTAGAAGAGTGCACCAAACCTGCTGGAATTGGAGTTAGAGAAGGCTATGATACTGGGAATCTGACTAGGTTCTCTGGAAAAGCAGCTGTTACCTACCAAGTCATTTAATTAGATATCATGTGTGATGATGCATTCCTTTACCGCATTTGTGAATCAGAAGCAGATGAATCTCTGTATTCAAGGTTACTTAGTGAGATCCTAAGTAACTGGGAGCAGTGGGTTCCAAATACTCAAAATTACTTTAGTCATCAAATACTAACTTATTGTATAAAATAACACATAGAATTCTAAGTAAATGCTGGAGAGATGGTTCAGGATTTAAAGTATTGACTGTTTTTCCAGAGGACCTGGGGTGGTTCCCAACACCCACATAGTAGATAACAACTGTCTGTAATTCCTTTTCTAAGAAATATGGTGCCCTTTTTGGCTTCTTTGGCACCACACATATACACAGACATAGATGAAGGTAAAACTTTCATATGCATAAAATAAAAATAAATCTTAAGTGAGGTAGGTAGTGTCTCACACCTGTAAACCATAGATTTGGGGGAGAGAGCCTGTGGCAGGGATTTGTTGGCAGTGTGTCCCAAAACAACAACAAAATGAGTAAGCTTAAACAAAACAAAACATTTATTTATTTTAAGTCTCATGAAGCCCAGGTTGTATCCAATAATGACTTGAACTTTTGATCCTATAAGCCTGATTCATTATGTGAATGCTTGGATTAGTTATGTGTCATCATGCCTAGTTTTAAGCTGTCCTGAGTGTTGAATATAGAACTGCTTGCTAGGCAAGTACTCTACTGAGTTAACTGAGCTATGTTGCTGCACCCTACTTCTCTTTCTTTCTTTATTATTTCATAGACATTCTAAAATAGGAAGAATTCTTCCTTTATGCAGTAACAGAGTATTTGAACTTTTATAACAGGAACCTTGATTATGCATTTTAAAGTAATCTGAAAAATTCTGTAACCTATGGTTTCTTGCTGCCTAAAAAGGATATCATGCTGTACATGTCAGTCAGACTATGTGTGAGCAGTCTGTAAAAACAGAGTTTTCTGGCCTCTTCTTAGTTTGTATTTATTGTTATGATCTAGGAATCCAGTGGGCTTCTTTATTCATTTTTTTCCCCTTGTGGTTTTAGAGATTGAACCTAGCTGAATGCTAGGTGCACATGTTCTACTACTGAGCCACACTCTTAGCCTAAGAATCTGCTTTTTTCCCTTTCTGGAGACAGTGTATTTCTGTGTAGGCCTGGCTGTCCTGGAACTCTATCTGTAGATCTGGCTGGCCTCAGAGATCCACTTGCCTCTGCCTCCAAAATACTGGGATTAAAAATTGCACGCTACTGCTAACAATCTTTTTTAAAACAGTGTTTCAGTGATTGTAAAGCTGCTGATTCTGAGCCACATTTAGTTCCCTAAGTCATTTTTGCCCCTGGAGAATCACCTATAGGTATCCAGTTTCTCATTTGGGGATATTTTGTCTTAATAATAGCCTCAGTGCTACTAATTTGGACCATTCAAGGAATACTGAAAAAAACAGGGTATGATGGCACACATCTGAAGTCAGGTGTTCTGGAGCAACTTCAAGGCTGGCTTGTATTACATGAGACCCTATCTAAAATAAAGCCCCTTTACAAATTTAATACTTCTTAATGTTCTTTTTAGGATATGTTGTCATTCTGATAATCAAAAAAGAAAATAGTATAAGTGGTTATTTCTCTAATAAGTGGAGGGTTCAGAGTAGTAGGAATGTTATTAAGAATTGTTGAGGGGCTGGAGAGATAGCACACTCGACAGACAGACAGAGGCCAGGCTGGACTTGAATTTGCTATGAGGACAGGATGATTTAAACTTCTGTTTTTCCCTCCTGACTTCCAGGTTTATAGATACCTGGTTTTATTCAATGCTAGAGATCCTACTCAGGATTTTGTGTATATTAGGTAAACACTACCAACTGAGCTATATCCCAGCCAGAATTGGGAGTTTTATTTTTATTTTTTATTTTTATTTTTTTTAAAAACTTTATTTATTTATTTATTTGCCTTTGTGTTTGCCTGGAACTGAAACTACAGACAGTTGTTAGCTCCCACGTGGGTGCTGGGAATCGAACCCGGGTCCTCTGGAAGAGCAGACGGTGCTCTTAACCGCTGAGCCATCTCTCCAGCCCCTTTTGTTTGTTTTTTTAATTATTTACTTGTATTTTATGTACATTAGTATTTTGCTAGCATGAATGTCTGTGTGAAGGTGTCATCATCCTTTGGAACTGGAGTTACAGACAGTTGTGAGCTACCATTTGGGTGCTGGGAATTGAACTTAACTTCTGAGCCATTTTTCTAGCCCTTTGTTTGTTTGAGACAGGGTTTCTGTTTAGTCCTGGCTATCTTGGTGCTCACTATGTACTATGTAGACCAGGCTGACCTTTAACTCAGAGATCTAACTACCTCTATCTCCCAAGTGCTGGAATTAAAGATGTGTTTTATTATGCTTAGAAATTTTTAATATTCAAAAATTATTTATATTGGGCTGGAGAGATGTCTCAGAGATGAAGAGTACTGGTTGCTCTTTCTGAGGTCCTGAGTTCAATTCCCAGCAACCACATAGTGGCTCACAACCATCTGTAATGAGACCTGGTATAGTGATGAGTTGCATATTTAATAAAACCTGACAGCACACAGTCAAATCCTAGGCAGACAGCTCAGGAATTTCTTGATCCTTGAGTACAAGGACAAACACCTTTAATCCCAGCATAGGGAAAGCCTGGGAGTGGTAACCTAATCCCAGAGACAGAAATTTCTCTGTTTCTGTGAGTTCAAGGCTAGCTACAAAATGAAGTAGCTCACACTTTTAATCCCAACCTGGATGGGATACAGCTGGCAAGAAGAGTATATAAGGCCCATTAGGAAACCAGCAGAGCAGAAGTGACCAGGAGTGAGGCAAAGGAGATAGCTGGGTGAGAATTTACTGTGGTGTTTCCTCTCTGATATTTCAGGGATTTTTAAAAAATATTTTTATTTTATGTGAATTGGTGTTTTGCTTGCATGTATAACTATGTAAGGGTGTCAGATCTTGGAGTTACAGACAGACAGTTGTTAGTTGCCATGTGGTTGCTGGGAATCGAACTCAGGTCCTCTGAAAGAACAGTCAGTGCTCTTGAAATCTGGTGCCCTCTTCTGGCACACAGGCACAGTGCAGGCAGAATGTTGTATACATGATAAATAAAGTCTTAAAAAAAAAGTAATAGGTTTCATTATGGCATTTTTATTAGTCCTTTATTTATTTTCTTTTTTATTTTTATAAAATAAAGTCTCATTTTTTATTCACGTATTCTCTTGTTCCAACTCCCTTCCCCCTCCCTATTCCTCTTGGTCAGTCTCAGCCTTCCTCCTCCCTACCTCCCAATCCCCTCCCCAGAAAGGGCAAGAGGTCACAAGGTATTTGAATTAGCTCAACATCCACTCCAGGCAAGTCCGATTTCCTCATCTTACTATCAAGCCTGGGTTAGATGTTCCTCTGGAGGGAATGGGCTCCAGGTGCCAGTCCGTGCACAGAAACACAGTCTGAACCCTCCCCCTGAGGCTCCACATATTGTCCACACCACTGGACAGTTACCTGTCCATGGAGGGTTTCGTTCCTTTTCCAGATGGTTCCCAGGTGTCTGTTTTTGCTTCAGTGAGCTCCCCAGAGCTCCAGCCAGCCATCACTGAGAATTTTTCTCCTTGTTCATATAGAGGTCTCCCCTCCCCCATGCCAGGGAAGGATGGTTATTCATTTGATTATGGAGGAAAAACAAATATCTTTTTTTCAAGTCATAACCAATTTTATTACAAAAGGGCCCTGTACACATTTATCAATTTTATTTTAGTACCTTAATAGCTACCCAATAAGTCATTAACATACAGAAACACGCATCATGAGAAGCAAGTAGTATCACCCATCCCTTCTGCATATTAGCAACTTGTCACTTCTGAGCCCATTGCTCACATTACTGAGTTCTGTGAACAGTCACTCTCCAAATTCATCCTGAGTGAAAGATGGAATGACTTAAGTACAAATGCAACATATTATAAACAATTTCTTACAAAAGAGTCACAAATTAAACCAAAGTATTTTACAGAATTAACTTCAAAATGACATATAAAAACCCGCCTTGACTTAAGCCCTCCCTTCCCCCATGGGGGAGCCAACTGGATTTCTTCGGGCATGATAGTGATTTTTTTAAAGATTTGTTTACTTTTTATGTATACAGTACACAGAATAGGGTGCCAGATGTCATCATAGATGGTTGTGAGCCACCATGTGGTTGCTGGGAATTGAACTAAGGACCTCTGGAAGAACAGTCAGTGCTCTTAACCTCTGAGCCATCTCTCCAGTCTCTACAAATGAATTTTGAAGCAGTTTGATTTTTAAGTTATAGATCACATCTAGCCACACAGGGTTGCATCTAGCTACATAGGTAGTCATGACCCTAGTGAGACCTAGAAAGATAACCTTAGCTGTTAACAGCACTCATGACTACTACATTATATTACAACATATACATAGGACTAGGCACTCAGTTAAATATGCTGAATGAATCATAGTGTTAAGAGTCTGCTTAATTTAAATCTCTGTTGGGGAATGTTAGGAAAAGTATATCCAGGTTACCAGCACATTATATTGGAAATCAGTTGAATTTGATTTATATTAGGTCTTGGAGACCAGAGGAGGACATCAGATTCTCTGGAACTGGAATTACAGTGGGCTACAGGCACTGGGAGTTTGAATCCTTCAATTGAATTGTTTGGAAGGTCAGTCAGTGATTTTAATGCTGAGTCATCTCCTCAGTCTCTAATTGTTTTGATAATAGAATTTCCACAGCCATATTTGCATTCACAGTGTATTTTTCCTCAAACATCTTTATTCTTCCTCCTCTTTTGCCTTTTCACTGTATTCACTTTGATTCTTGTTAAAACTTGTAAGTGGTGGAACTGTGACTGCAGCAACTCACCTACTGTGATGGACAGTAGGGCCTGAGCATGTATTTAGTGTTCATACTTACTGTGAACTATCATTATTATTTCATGTTATTGAATTAGTATAAGAAATTTACATGTGAAGCCTCTGAGAAGGAAGAAAGCATCCATTCGAGTTAAAATCAGCTTTCAGATTAATGTCACTTCATAAAAAAATAAGTTGTATTGAGTTGGTAAGATGGTTTAGTAGGTAAACAAATTTGTCACCAAGTCTGATTTGAGTTTGATCCTCTGAACTTAGATTGTGGTAGGAGAGGCCCCATTCTTGCAAGCTGTCCTCTAACTTTGGCAATGCTGTGCATGTACAAAGCACACATAAATATAAATAATGTAGTTTAAAATAAAAAATTCTGTTGACTAGCAGTTCTGAATATGATATTGTTGAGTTAACAATAACAGAACACTGTTCAAAAGAGATATTCAGCACTTTTAATGCAAATTATTTGAAGAATCTTCTCCATTTTATGGTCTTGTTATATTCTTTCTCTGCCTTCTCATTTTGAGTCTCTGAAATCTCTTCTATTTTTACTTGTGGGTCTACTTACTGAAGCCATCTCTGATTTCATGCTTTGAAGATCAGCAAGAGATACTCCATGTAAGATGAGAGTTGTGTAATAGGTGACTTAGAGGCGTAAACAAGTCTTAGTAAATCAGGATTTTTTTTTTTTTTCCAGCAATAGCAGTGTAATAACAAATGCTTGTTGGTGCTATGACTGAAGAAACTTAAATAATAAATACAGTTGTTGACTGTTTCATTGACAAGTAATTATTAGACATGGTCTTTTTTGTTACTAGAATTCTATTTATTGTTTATGTAATGTTAGTGGTCAGGATCTAGTACTTGCTAGGCTAGTGCTTTGTCACTGAACTATATTTCCAGCCCTGCCTGCTTAATTTTTTAAAATAATTTATTCATCTTCATTGGTGATTTGTTTGCATATATGTCTGTGTGAAGGTCTTAGATCCTCCTCTAGAAGTGGAGTGACAGACAGTTATGAGCTGCCATGTGGATGCTGGGAATTGAACCCAGGTCCTCTGAAAGAGCAGTCAGTGCTCTTAACCACTGAGCCATCTCTCCAGTATGCCTACTTAATTTTTTAAAATTCTTTTTAAGAGATCCGGGAGACTTAAAATTTTTTTTATTATGTATATACAGTGTTCTGTGTGCATGCTCATGTATGTCTGCATGCCAGAATCTGACTGGGTTCTCTGGAAGAGCAGCCAGTGCACTTACCTGCTGAGCCATCTCTCTAGCCCCTGTTGTACACCTGTAGTCCCAGGAGGATCTCTGTGAGTTGCCAGCCAACCTGATTTATATGAGGAGTTTCAGGACAGTGAGGGCTGTATAAAGAGGCCATGTTTCAAAAAACAAAACACCCCCCCACTATATCTTCATTTTTATTATAAAATGACAGCTGCATAGAGTTAAAATCTAAATTGAGAAATACTTAAGTTTCTTAGGCCATTAGACTGATTGAGGCTTAGATTGAAAGTATTATTTCTTTAAGGCTATCTTTACTAAATATTATGGGATAGCTCTAATGATACTCCAATTCTTTTTTAGTTTTATGAACTTTTATAAAAATCTTGGGAATAAATTAAAAATTACACAACAAAATTAGCAGACACAAAGTCTACATAATTTAGTAAGCCCCTGTACAGTTAAAAGGGAAAAAGAAGGACACTAAATACTCTTCCTCTCTCTCTCTCTCTCTCTCTCTCTCTCCCTCTCTCTCTCCCTCTCTCTCTCTCTCTCTTTTTTTTTTTTTTTTGTTTAAAACAGGGTCTAACTATATTTCTCTGGCTGGCTTGCCTGGAACTCAGAGATCTTATCCTTTATCTGTCTGTCTCTGTGTTCCAAGAGTTAGAATTAAAGGCATACTCTACCATACCTATCACTTTTTTGTATTTGTGTCATTTGTGTCTGGCTGATTAGTGTTTTCACTTTTTTTTTTTTTTAAACTTTATTATTTATTTACTTATTTACCTTGGTGTTTGCCTGGAACTGGAACTACAGACAGTTGTTAACTGCCATGTGGGTGCTGGGAATCGAACCCGGGTCCTCTGGAAGAGCAGAGGATGCTCTTAACCACTGAGCCATCTCTCCAGCCCCAGTGTTTTCACTTTTCATGTTTCCTCTGGATGCCTGGATTATAAAGAGATCATGTCAGACTTTAACTTTATTTATTTTATGTGAATTGGTGTTTTGCCTGCGTGTACAACTGTGCAAGGGTGTCAGATCCCAGAATCACAGACAGTTGTTAGCTGCCATGTGGATGCTGGGAATCGAACTCAGGTCCTCCAGAAGAATAGTCAGTGTTCTTAACTGCTCAGTCATCTCTCCAGCCCCTCTTTATTTTATTTTAAAGACAGAGTCTCCTGCAGACAGGACTGACTATTCCCCATCCTTTTGCCTCTACTTTCTGAGTGCTGAGATCACAGACATATGCCAGCTTTTTTTTTTTTTTAAATGCCTGAGTCCTCCAGGCTGATTGTAGACTCAGCGTGCTTCAGACTTGACACATCCTAGCCTCCTGGCCCTACCTCTCAAATGCTGAAACTGTAACTGTGCAAGACCTGTTCTGCCTGTTTTCCTTTTAAACATGGCACCTGCCTGTGCACAGTCACACAGACACAGTGAGGAGAGACACTCATCATCTGTTGACTCTGAAAATGCTGTGTGAGGAACTCAGGTCCTCCGGAAGAACAGTTAGTGCTCTTGACTGAGGAGCCATCCCTCAGAGCCATTCCTCTAGCCCAACATTTTTTTAAAAAGATTTATTTTTAGTTATTTCTGTTTGTACACCACATGTGTGCACATTCCCTTACAGGCCGGAAGATGGTGTCAAATTCCCTGGAGCTGAAGTAACAGGCAGTTTTCAACAACCTTGACACTGATGCTGGGAACAGAACCCAGGTTCTTTGAGAGAGCAGGAAGTGTCTCATATCAGATTTTAATAATGAAATAATTTGTAAACTTTTAATTTTTTGATTATGTTTGCAAGTTAAAGCTAGATCTTTATTATACATATACTTCGTACTTAAAGCAAAGCATATTTGAGTTTTGAATTGTGGGAAGTTCTGAGGGCTGTTAAATACTTACACAATATATTTTGGATACCTTATTTTTACCTTTAAAATTTTGATTTTTGTGCCAGAATTTTTTGTTCATAGTTTTTTTTGAAAAAGTATGTATGCATTTATTTTTGCCCTTCCCCCTTTTTAAAAAATTATTTTTGTATTTTATGCATATGGATAATTTGTGTGTGTGTGTATGTGTGTACCAGTGTACCAGAAGAGGGTATCTGATCCCATGTGACTAGACTGTTGTGAGTCACCACTATTTGTAGGTTAGGAATTGAACTCAGGATCTTTGGAAGAGTAGCCAGTGTTCTTAACTATTGAGGCATCCTCTAGGTCCCTTTGTTTTAAAAGAATGTTAGCATTTAATTGATATTCTTTGCAATTTTCAACCACCAGGACACAGGCACCTACAGCACCTTTAGTCTTTTTCATTAGCTCTTATGCTGAAGCATTGGCCTCAGGGTAACAGGCTGCTCCACCGAAATCTTTAGTAAAAGGTGATCTAAAGGAATCCTTTATGCGATCTAAAGGAAAAACCAGAGTTTATAATAACAGGCTGTTTAGGGAACTTTCCCTTCCCCACACCTTTATAGTAATTTATATAAGTGATGGGAGCAGTTCCAGGCTTGTTTCCAACATTTGCTTTCTAACCAATGTCCATAAGTGGTAATGCCTCATACCAGTTTTCCCAAAGTAACCTTGATGGTATTTGTTGGAGTTGATCCTACCGTGATAAATGTCAGCAGCATTACCCTGGTGTAATAAAAAGTTTCTGGCCGAGCCTAGCCCTGAGGTCCAGTCTGCCTGCAGCTTACTTAGTCCCAATAATCATACAAAGGCTTATATTAGTTACCAGCTGTTTAGCTTATGGCTCAGGCTCATTACTTGTTAGCTTGTACAATTTAACTCAACCCACTTTTATTCTGTTTTGCCACGTGGCTGTGGTTCACTTGTACTTTCAAGGCTTGCAGCATCTCCCTTGATATCGCCTTACTCCTTTATCTATCTATGCTTTGAATTTCCGCCTGCCTTTAAGCTGATTTGCCATAGGCCAAAACAGGTTTTTTATTATCCAGTGATAATTCACAGCATACAGAAAGACATCCCACATCATCCTGGCCTCTTGGGTGTTTACCAACATAGCTATGACCATGGTTCATATGTGGGAATTTTTGGGTCTTCCTCAGTCTGGATGGTTTGGCTGTGGAAAGAAAAGAATTTTACCTTGTTTTTCTTTTTTTTTTTTTTTTTTTTTTTTTTTTT